>CAJNOL010002341.1:0-40614 GCA_905250125.1 Rotaria sordida | reverse complement strand
CTTAGATGGGGCAATAATGATATGTTATCCGTCCACTTTGGATAATTTTCATATGAAAGTTTGACATCAAGTGAATAAAGATTAGGAATTTGATTTAATATAAATGATAAGCCCTAGCAAAAGAAACTTTGAAGAGTTAAATGACGTAGACGAGGCAATGAAACCAAAACAAGATTATGAGCATGGGGTAATGCTAGTCGATTCAGTCAAGGAATTAAGTTATATATAGCAGTGTGTGTCTGTTTTTATTATCACTAATCGTAGTCATATCGAATGATTGAAGATGAATGAATTGTTCGAGTTTAAAATGAGAAAAGAATAGGTTTGATTGATTTGATGTATCATTGTCATGGGACAATATAATAGAAATGACTTGATATGGTCATATATGTTGGCAAAGAAGATCAAATTTCGATTTAAGAACAGAACGAAAGTTGAGTAAATAGTGACAATAGCCAGCTAATATAGAATCCAGGTAATCATTTAGGCTAGAACATGAATAGTAGATATCATGTACTCAAAAATAACCAAAGATATCGTATGAGATAACTGATTTCTTATTGTTCGTTCATGATGTAATAATATAACACACTGCTTTTTTTCTTGTTTCATTCTTTAGTCGGTACTACTTGTAAACGTTGTTCTTTCGGATATGAAACACATGTCGAGATGCAAATGAGATTGACAAATCAAAAGTTTCGAATAAAATGAGCAAACATGTCTTTCAATGGTCATGTATCTCTTCTGCATCTTTAGTTTTTACGTACTTTAATCATTGCCATTTTTTTTCTTCATTTACAACATTTAGTACGAGTCACTGCTTTTCATTTTTAAGCCGCTTGTTTTTCTTTTTAATTCAACTTTATAACACTAGAGAAGTTTTTTTCGATGAAATTGTAATATAGAAAAATTCAGATTATAAAATCAACTTTTTTTCTCTAGGGAAAATGAATAAGCAAAGAAGAAAAACCTACTTCGAACGTTATCTTGCTTGAGTCACCCTGCAATTGAACGATGAATAGGAAAATGATTAACGTTATTTTTTTTTATATACAAGATATCTCGTACGTCATCGGGCAAGAAAAAATTTGAATATCTCTTCGTATTTCGGCGAAATAGACTAATTATTTTAATAAAGACGAACCATGGTTCATAGCTCATATTCATAGTAAAAACGTTAGCAAATAGGTTTTTCAAGTGTCATTTCTACCTTCTGACTTTCATAAGCTATAAAAATACAATATGTTTATCTCCATGAACAAAAATGAAAAACATAGCTATTTTTTCGATAACTTTTTCATACTATTGTGAGGTGCATATGATGTGGAGAACCATCTTCATATGATTATTTTCTCATTCCTATGTTGTTTTTGAGTGTTATCTATTCGTATGCAAAGGTCTTCTGAACACTAACTATGATATTATACATACATTGCTTCACTAATGTTCTTCGATTTATACAAATGATGATCACCTACTCTCATGTATTATCCGATCCAAAATAAAAGGCAGTTTGCCATTTTTCAAATAACTTTTAATAGGAACAAGATAGAGAGCTGCAATTTTCCCCATTTGAAAGAGCAATACTTGGACCATCGATCTGTATAAAATTCAATAGGACGAAAGATGTTTGTTCATAAAGAATTATCGATTAAGTTTTTTTCTAGGTGTAATTTTTATAATCTGAACTCAAATGATGCCAAAATGTAGCTTAAGGACACTTTTTTCACTATAAAATATGTAAACGCTCTTGAGAATCCACTTCGTAAAAGAGATCGCGGATTAATCGAAAATGTGATGATTTTATAGTGAACGAAGTGTGATAGGCAATCTTGTTCGAAAAGCATCTTTCGTTCTCATAAGTTTTATACAGATCGATGATCCATATGCAGTGATCGTTTGGAAAATAAAAAGAAGTTGATTTTCGATCAGATAGATGGATTCATTTGTTAAGAAGAAACCAATTTAATTGAATCATAGCACAACTTAACGATTAGTTGCGAAAGAAGATAGAATATGGAGCTGGCAAGTCACGAATAGCGCCGACGAATGACTTGCCGTTTGTTTCTAAGAATGATATGAGCCTTTCTTTCGCGAAGCTTTCTAGAGATTGGACAATAGTTTTCAGAAGAGCTCGATCAAGTAGATAGAATCTAGGATCGATGAGTCACAAATGGCGCTCTCGAGAGACGCTGATGAGCGACTCGCCATTTATTTACGAGGTAGACACGTCTTTTCTTGCTAAAGCTTTGAATGAAATACAGAGTATTTTTCGAAAGAGCTGAGGCAATTGTTGTGGTGAAGATGACTAATTCAAAATTGTACCAATTTCTTATAAAAAGCCAAAGAAATGTAATCTATGATGAGAATATCGCGCAAATACTACATATTCCAAACTCGACATTATCAGTGTTGCTTTTTCAAATTGCAAAAGTTGAAAGACTTGTTCATATGATGTTGGCTATAGCATCACACAAACTGACGATTGATCTGATAATATTTGTCAAAGTGAATAGAATGAATTCAGCAGAGGGTGAAGCGAGTCGTAGCGACGAGCGTTATTTGTTTTCAATGAGATTTATATAATAATAGAGAGCGCATGAATGTCTAAAAACATCAATACTTATGCTTTACTGTTGCTCATTGATAAAAGTGATAAAGATTGATTATTGTGAATTTCACTTCTTGTTTTCCATCGTCTACATTGAGAACGTGATGGAAAATATCGTCGTTGAACAATATTTTTCTGTTAGAATATTTTACACACTTCAATATGAACTCTTTTAACAAATCTCGGTGACAGATGTTCTACATCATTGACCTGTTTGCACGCATTGATCTAAAGTATCAGCCATCTGCTTCAAGAAAACAACTGAGATATATAATAAGCAATCAAAAAAAAAACAATCATCAATAGCTGTCACTTGTCACACTCGAACATCTTCAATCAAAGTGTTCAAGATACTAAAACAACAGAGATGAGAGAAGAAGAAAGGAAAGAAAACGGTTGGAGAGAATTAACATAGATGTCAGCAACAAAATGCTGTGGTGAAGTGAAACGTGTGAAATATTGAAACAGTTAATGATGACGACTCTGTACACTTATTCAGGCAAAGAGTTTTAGCATCAACACGACAATCCATAACCAACACTTGAATAGAATTTTCACGAGATATATATTCACTTGGCACTTTCATTGTCTAATTAAATTGAGACTTTTCCATAGTACTCGATGTTCCCATTTCTGACACGAACAACGCTTTTTATAGGATTAGAAGATTTGGAAATTCAAATTGAAATATGAACAATTCTTCAATTTGAGTTGAACTGTCATCGATTACTAATAAAACGAACGAGAATTCCAATATATGTCTGTTCTACGTTATTTATTCCTTGTGTAACTGTACGAATATTTCACTTTTCGTACATAAATATTCTTCATATTGTCTCTTGTTTCTGAATAAATTCAGCAATTATTGATCGAATCTTAAAAATTTCATCATCTTGTTGAATAAGCTTTTCATTTGTATGTGCACTAACTTCTCGGTTTTTTTTGCTTGAAAAATATCGTCAATTATTTTCATATGATCGTAATTATCAATCAATGAATCGACATTAAGTTTCATTAGTCGATCATTAAATTAATTCATTTCATCAACTAGAGAATTCAGTACAAATTTGGCAAATTATCATGTTTCGATAAAATGACTTTCACAGAAAGTTTTTTTTTTATGCAATACTAACATTGTGTGCGTGATAGATTTTGACACGTCTCAATAGAATATGTCTCAGATATGATTTAATCAAGTCAATTATCAACGCTATATATTTGTACTTATTAGTCTGATGCAGACGAAAAAGCAAGCGAAATAATGCTTGGTTTTTTTTTCTGTCATTCACCTATCATCTTTTTTTCGCAAGATAATGTTTCACTTAGTAATAAATTCAATGGCAAAAATCTAATACTGAATTTTAGTCACGTTATTTATTCACTCGATAATGTTAAAAAGACTAATATGTTTATTTGAATAATTATCATTGAATATATTTGTATAGTTGTACATCACTTTATTTTATACATTGATCCTTTCCAAATATGATTAATTATTCTTATAATCGGAAAATATTTTACATTGTTATTCAATGAGCTGTTAATACTACAAAAAAAAATTAACAAAGATTAAAGAAGAACGGAAAAACAAACACGACATGGAAATTTTTTGTATGATAAAATGTCCTCCAAAGCTAAGTGGTTATACAAATATGAATGAATCGATTAAAATGTTTTGTCTTGTATATTGTATAGTCAACTGTGTGTGAATTTATCTCTAGTCGAAATCTAATTTTGCCTACAACATATATCTATTCTATGTTAAACGAAACATGAAATAAGGAGAGAACATACAAGAGATAACTGTATGCTGAATTTTTTTTCTGAGAGTAGCGAATAAATAGCTAAGGATGCCAGGTATTGGTGAAAAAAGCTCGAGTTTAGACCCAGTTCGAGTCCCCGAAAATATATACCTACAGCCCACTAATGATCTCGATGTCAGATCTTATACAATTCATGTGTGATTTCCCACAATGATGCATATCTGATTTTTGACTTCTATCATCTTGTTTTCTTAAGAAAATCTTTTATCTTTACTCGCATATTTATATACCCAGATTGTGATGAACCGAGCGAAAAACGCGTTTTTGTGCTCCGTTCTCCTTAATCTGAGTTATTTATGAAAATTACAAAAACTAAATGCAAAAAAAAATATGCGCTTAAGAGAAATAAAAAAGAAATTTGATCATTAAAATGCAATAAAATATACAAAAGAATACCTAGTATTATTTTAT
The DNA here is from genome assembly GCA_905250125.1 of Rotaria sordida. NCBI lineage: Eukaryota > Metazoa > Rotifera > Eurotatoria > Philodinida > Philodinidae > Rotaria > Rotaria sordida. Next base: position 35,769 of record CAJNOL010002341.1, on the reverse strand, counting down.
GAAATTGACTAAATTATTTTTGGAATGGATCAGCATCACTACGTAGCAAATATATTATCAATTCTAAAAAAAGTATAATGTTTAAATATTTATTTAAATTTACTCAACGAATTGTATAAATGAAATCTAAAATTATAAGCTTAGAAAATTTCGATCATCAGACTGTGCAAGAATCATGTAAAATTTATAGTAGCATCTTACAGTCAAATAAATATTAAATTTAACTGTAAAATATTTATACAATTTCATCAAATCATATAGTATGAATCTTATGACATCTGATTGTTAATAAATTTTTTCCACCTGGGAACTGTAATAAATGGTTTTCGATTTCTCAAATTGCATTTTTACAACATCTTTATTCTGTTAATATTTTAAACAAAAAAAATTGACTTTCTTTTATTTAGTTCTTTGAATAAATAAATGTTTCATATAATTGAAAAAAGTAATAAATTATGTATTTTACTAATTTAAATACTTGTTTAAACATTCATCATTTTTATCTTTTGCTCTTTTCAATAGTCATTAACTTATGACATCCTTGAATACAATGTCAAAAGAAAAGAAAATCTGACTCGTATATAGGAATATATTTCTTTTTATTGTTCATTATTCAATTCTCTCGGAAGCATAAATAGAAATGAATTGATCAAAGACTCTATCATGCATATTCATCATGGACATATTAATACTTAATTAGCCTAAAATGCATTTGTTGCAGCATAAAAACAAAAAAAAAAGGACTTTCATTAGAAAGTCTTTCCGTTCTATTTCTTTTCCTATTGGGTTCAATCTGAATAATCAACGAGATTCATTCTAGTACTTATATATCCGATAATGGCACACAACTGATTCAATTTCCTTTCTACATATCTGACTTGATTGTTGGTTTTTTTTCAGGGACACCATCTTTTTTTTTCTTTCACTCTTTTCTTCTTTATTAAATGTTACATAACTTTATGGGTGCACTCTGTCATAAAACACGACTAAAGCAGATTGTATGTGTTCACACTAGCGATACATGTGAGAAATTATGTGTGTGTGTGTATCCACGTCCTTTTCTCTTTCTCTCTTTTTTTTCCTCTCCTACAACATACGATACATATGTATACCTGTATGGATTCGGTCATCTAAACTAAGCAAAGAAGAAAAAAAAAATCATTTTGATTCCAGTCAATTCATCAATCATTGAGAAAAAAAAAACGAGTCCTTTGCATCTGCTTTAAGTTTCTTCAATTGCACTAGAGGTGAGTGTGTAAAGTTTAACTCATTGAGGTAATTATTTTTATCATCGAAAGATTTGTCTTTTTTTTATTTTGATTTATTAGAAAATGTTGTGACTAATAATATACAACAACAAATAGAAAATCTTTAGTAGTTTTTATTTGTGTGAATAGTTTGATTTTCTACATTCATTCTATTATTTAAAAAATAAATCATTCGATTTGCAATAAAAAAAAAACAACAACAGTAGAATAATCAATTTTGCTGACGGAAATTGTTTTTCTTCTTCCGCTTTTATACTTTTGTTTATACCACCACTAATCATCACATCGTCTTTTTTCTAAATACTTTTTCTTTGACCGCACAACTATAGAAAAAAAAAAGAAGGAAAAGAATGAACAAGATGATGAAATAGATAGGACTTATGTACCGACCAGCCTTGTGTTAAATAAAGAAAGAAAAAAAAAGTTATCTTGAAATGTGTAGATGAAGAAGAACAAGAAGAAGAAAAAAATAGGGAGGGTTATACCATTTCTTAAGAATAGAACAAAAAGTAAGTGCATGAGAAAGAACGGATTTAATTTCATCTACTATTCATGTTTGCATCATGAGAGATAAGCGAGATAAAAAAAAAAAGAAAGTCACTATACAAGAAAAAAACGTTTCAATCTTAGTTTGCATTTTGAGACGAACAAAATAAATTTGACTCATTTTATTTTAATTCAAGGTTTGATCTATTTTGGTTTTTTTTTGTAGAATGAAACTTGTCTGTATATCTATTCTATTATGTGCGACTATTTATGTCGCTTGTGGTTTAAAATTACTTGCATCATCATCACGTCAATTAAATCGTCGAGAAACTAAATTAGTCAAACGATTAGTTAAACGACAAGCTCTTAGTGGTATAAAAAAGCAACATACCAATCATATTGATATATTTATTTCATTTAGATTCTAAATGTGATCGTAGTAATTGTAAAACTCCGAATTGTGGCAAAGATTTTGTAGCAGCTGCTTTACCTGGAGAATGTTGTGAAAAATGTGTACCATGGGAATATGCTTCAAGTTTAGGTATTCAATATCCACAAGCACCATTACAACCAGTTTATGATCCTCGAACACAACAAGGTTATCCATATAATCAATATCCATATAATCAACCATCACAAAATCAACCACCTCAATATCAACCACCACAAAATCAACCACCGCAATATCAACCACCACAATATCAACCACAACGTGTTGATGTGTACATATTCGGACCTGATGATGGCGCTCGTGCATCAACTGGACAAAATGTTTATTTTGATTGTGAAGTTGTTTCACCTTATAGTCAATATGCTCAACCACGTTGGTCACGATCTGGCAATCAGGTTAATTACATTTTGATATTTTTTTGCTTATTAGAATGTTGAATGTTTTGTATTTGTATTCTAGCCATTACCATATAAAGTACAAAGTACAATTCTTCCAGGCAATCGTAAACTTGCACGACTTACAATTCCTGATGCTACTCATAGTGATGCAGGTCGATATGAATGTAATGCTGGTACTGGTAATCCAAATGATCAAGCTTCAATTGATTTACAAGTATATAGTTTCTTTTTTTTTTTTATTGAACTCATTTATTTATTTAAGGTAACTGATGGTGGTTATTATCCTCGATCACAACCTCAACCACAACCCCAACCTCAACCTCAACCCCAACCACAATATCCTCAATATGATCCATATAATCAATATCCATATAATCAACCAGGTTACTATCCACCTCAACCACAACCACAACCTCAGCCAGTACCACAACCGCAACCACAACCATCTGCTAATGACGGTAGTGAAAGCGAAGGTGAATATGGAGGTAGTGATGGCGATCAAGAAGAACCAGCGACTGAAACAACAACAACAACAACAACACAAAAACCAACAACGACACCAGCAGCACCTCAAGAAGAACCTGCTGAAGGTTATGAAGATGAAGGAGAATATCCAGATGATTATTCTGAAAATGAAAACTAATAGAAAAATAAATCTTATGGCAATAGTAGCAATCGAACAGCTCATCGAACATTATTTTCTGTCTTGTGTGTATAACAATAATAGACTAGGTTTATTCAATTTCTGCAGTTTCTTTCTCTTTTTTTTTCTTTTAAATATCGTGTGTTCTATAGTTGTTTCTTTTTCGGTTTTTATTATCATATTCATATGCAAAATAAATTTGAATAAATAAGATATCATTTTATTCTAATTACGATAAAATAAAATAAATAATTTCAAATCAATATATGTCAATCCTGTTTTGATAACATCAACTCATATCAAGATATTAGACCATGATTGACAAATGAAATTCAAATTTAATTCCAGAATCGAAAAAAAAATCTATTACTTAAACTTTCTTGTTTGATTCATAAGTGAACAGAAATCAAATGATGCGATTGTATCAGATGAATACAATTATTAATTTTCTTTTGTAATAGATATCAACTATATTTATTGGACAAAAACGAAAATTTATTCAATCAAGTATATATGTAATGCATTATTGAATAATATAACTGTTAGATAAAGTTTTGTTGAATAGATACATAGACTTTACGAATATTCATTTTGTTAAAATATTGAATTTTGAATATAAGTAACTTCAATAGCAAAAATTAGAAGTTTGATAAACATATTAAAAATCAAATGAATAATTTAAGTGATATGTATTGCTTGCTTACTAACCTTTGTCATGAATGTTGATCGCAATTTGAATATAAAGTCTGCTTGTTTTACAAATAATACATAACTTATGAGAATAAAGATAGTAAATATAATGAAAATATAAGAAATGAATTATTTTTATTTCTCTTTGCTCCGTTGACTATTTATAAACTTCAATTTTCTCTAACTCAAAAAAAAAAAAGATCAACAGGAATGAATAGAGTTTAAGTTCAGATATGCATCATAGTTTTTTGAATTCTTCGGTTTTTTGCTATTCTTCTTACATGATTCCTTTCGTAATAATCAACATGCTTGTTGTTTGATATATGTATAAATTGCTTTAGCATATCATAAATTAGAAGAATGTGTTATAACGAGAGATGTAATATTATGCATTTCATATTGAGGATTACTAAGAGATAATTATGCCAGAGAAAATATTTTCGTATTTTTTAATCAGGATTAGTATAATAATACGAATCGAATTGCCTATTTGAATTATAGACATAGGTAAGCTCAGTGTGAGGATAAACAAAAGAAGTATAACCTATGGAACATAGTGAAGCTTGACTTGATTAATGCATTTAATTGTATTGTTGTTTCAACTTTTAGTTTATTACTATACAATTCTTTTGAATGATTATAGTTACGTGAATTCTATATAGTATTAAATCTTGGTGCGTTTTTTTCTTATTTCGTAAGTATAAAAAGATTTTTCTATATGCAAATAACCTTGTCGGCGCTGAATTTAAAAGTATCACGTCTACTCAATCATATCATCGCATTTTTCCTATTCTTTGGTGATACTTATTAATTTTTGTAAAGTCAAGGTTTCTGAAACTGATATTTACGAGAAAAGATTTGGAATTGACAACGTGTCAGTACTTTTGAATTTATTTTGAAAAATCATGTTTTCGAAATGCTCTATGAAAGATTTATTATTATTGCAGTTAAATATAGAATTTAATTTTGAAACATGTTTATAGAAATTCAAAGTTTTTATGATATAGTTGAAAATTTATTTGAACCTTTATTAAAAACTTATCATCGATTTTCTTGACTGTTACGCTTGGACGACTAAATAGATTTTCTTCTTCTAAATTTTACGCCGACTATAGAAAGTTTGTTTGAGAAACAAAGACAATAATTTTATAGATCTTGATCGGTAGACATAAAAGGGATTTTTTTTTATGATTAAGAAACAAGAGAAAATCCACTGAGATTTAGTGCAATATCCTGCACAGGCACGACTTTTCGCCACTGGACCCGAACCGACACTTTTTTAATACTCGGAACTTGAACCAACATTTTTTTCATGTCCGGTGAGTTGGCACCCGACCCAGTTGTAGGACACTAAACCGCTATTAAATAAGTAACGGTTAAAGGGAACGGTAATTCCTTCCGAATCTTGGAAAATTTTTTTTTTCCTCAGCGGACGGAACGCTTTTCAGTCGGCCTTCTCTAATCTAGGTAACCTTGAAATACTTCTATAAATAAGAATGAAGAGAAAATAATTATAACAGTCTTCAATTCATCATTAAAATATGGGTTGAACTGTATGTTTGACATTATTGTCAATAGTAATTTAAAGTAAATATGAAAAAGAAAAATAGAATTTTACATCTGCGATTTCCTAATAGATGATAGATTATTATATACTTTTCATTTTTAAGTTATGCCAAACTTCTATTTTGATCTATTTTATTTAACAATAATTGACAACATGACACGTACAAAACATATTAAATAAAAAACAAAATTGACATTGTTTATTGAGATAGACAAACCATGGCTTAAAGATAAAATTGTTATATTTATGTATGTTAATTTTTTATTACAAATATATCAATAAATATATACATGTTATACAAAACATGAAAAGTGATTTAAAAAAATCAATGCCTCTATGCGAAAAAAATTGATTAGTTATGTCGTTTTTCCTTATGATAGACAGTACATCATTAACAATAATTTATATATAAATTTGAACAAAATTAATTATATAAATTTCATTTTCTTTTTTTACTAGTATGTAAATGTATTCTATTTCGAAAATGAACAATTACGTGTTAGTCGTCATTCTCTTTACTTTTCATTAATCGAGAGAATATATGTGTGCGTTGAAAATAAATTTATTTTGTCCTTCAAATAACGAATGATGATTTGCGTCGTTATGTTATACGTTGATGATATGTGTACATTTCATGTTCTATACATAGAAAGAGAAATAAATAGAAAAGAAAGAAAAGCACACGGCATAGTTGACTCAACAAAAAAAAAGGTGCGCCATGGTAGTAAAAAAAAAAATTCCATTAATATAAAAATATGCCGTAATAAAAACAATACTATATCATTTTTTATTTACGTTTGTGTAGATAGAATATTGAAGAAACGTTTGAATGTTGTTATTCTAAAATATCAAATTCGTTTGTTAACTGTAATTTGTAATGAGAGTAAACAGATTGAAATATATTTTAACATCTTTATTTTGTATAGTTTTTCTATCAATAGATGATTCGAAACGAAGACGGTAAATTTGCAGAAAGAAAGAACGAATAAAATTAATGATAAAAGATTTGTAACTACGTCAAAGGGTAGCAAAAGAAGAAAGAGATAGAAAAAGAAAAAGTTTACTTGAGTTAAAGCGTGTGCGTGCAACAGCTTCTTTTACTCGCGCCATTCGTCATTTCTCGTGCTTCCTCTTCTTTTCATCGTCACCAGTTTTATTACTGCTGTCACTGGTAAAAATAAAGAATGAGAAAGAAAAAAAAATCGGAGACAAAAAAAAAGCCCCGATCAGAATACTCGTCAACTCAAATCTTTTTCTCTTCTTTTTTAACACTTTTGCATAATTCATCAAACCGTCTATATAGTATAACTGATTTGGCATTCGTTTTTTTTAAATTAGTTTTGATATTCTGACAAGTTATTAAAATTATTTAAAGGAAATGGTTATATTTTGGAAAGTGATCATAACTGTCCTTCTACTCTATAGTGTCGGTAAGTGTAATTTTTATTGTCGTTCGTATATAAAGTAGGTGTCAGACAAGAGAATAACCTTGACTATATTTCAATAATATAAAATACATATCAAACTCGCAAAAAAAAACACAAGACAAAAAATTTTATCCGATTAACTTGTTAAAAAAAATAAAAATCAATACTTGCGGATATTCAAAAAAGAGGAATAAAGAAAACTAATAGATCTTCTATTCAAGTTGCCGTTAGGTAAATAGCATTCATTGAAAGAAGATGAAGCAAATGTTACATGAGGATCAATAATGAATAAGTACGTTCGTATGTGTGTATAACAACACATTGACAATGACCTTTTTTCATGAGAGAATATAATCATAAAACTATATTATTTAATAGAGCATATTCAAGTATATGTACATTATTGAATCTATATGGAAATAAGTTTAATATTGTTTACTGATGAATTTTCTTTATATTTCAAGTCATCGATGGAAATCGAGCTCGCCGTCGTCGACGACAAACTTTAGATCAAATATCTAATTCTATTAATCAAAAACGATTACCACCAAATCCTAAAATTCTCAATGCTTATGAACAATCTTCTCTACAAAATGATAATCAAAATGAAATTGTATCAGGAAAAACAGGTAGTCGACAGTATTATTCACATCAAGGTCCATATGGTTATGGAACTATTCAAGGTACAAATTATCCATATGCTGGTGCAGGTGTTGGTCCTTATCAATATGGATATGGACAATGTAAGAATTTATAATAATAATTAAAATAAATTTATTTTCTTAAGTTTTTATTTAGATGGTCAATCTGGACAATCAATAGGACATTATGGTTCCTATTACAATCAAAATCCTGGTTCATATGGTTATTATTCAGGTTATAATAGTGGAAGTAATTATAATCGTCCTGGTTATTCATCAAATTATAATCCATCATGGGGAGGCGGCGGCAATTATGGTGGTTACTTTTGGAATGCTGGACAAAAACAAAATTTTAATATGTTTGTTATTTTTATTTCTTTAGTAGGTAGTTTAGTGATTTGTTTGAGCCTATAGAAACAAATACGAACTCTTTTACTGGAATAATCGTATACGCTTTTTCTTTTCCATGTAAATATTCCTATTAACATGTATGTGTGTCGTTTTTTTTTTGTCTATATTTTCACATATATTAAAAAAGGTTCTTTTTTATTTTATGTGCATGCGCTTCATTTTATTTTCTCGCTCAGTTTTTTAAGAAGCTGTACTTAGCTTAGGTATTTTATCTGTTTCTCTTTTTTTTTCTATTCATGTGTTATTAATTATTTTAATAACGTTCTTTGAGAAAAAAAAATAATACATTTTATTTCAGCGATAATAATATAACAAAAAAAGATTATCTAAGCAATGTTCGAAAGATAGAAATTGTAGTTAAAGAATCATTTTGATATTTTCGATGTTTGAATTATAAAACGTCGAAATATCAAATTACTATAGATTCATCGTTTAATCTTTATTTGTAATTTGTATCTTCTGATACATAAACTATAATAGAAATATATTCTTATTTATAGTTAGATATTTTTAAGATTAGATGAAAATAGATAACGTTTTTATTTTTCGTATCTTGATATGTTACTATTTTTATCTAAGTAGTTTACGACTGTTTTATAAGTAATAAAAAATTTGATAGTCTTGTTTCTCATTAAATAAAATCATGTAACAAAAATATAAAGCAATAATTTATTGAAATAAAAAATCGAGAATATTCTTGCCTATGTAATTGATAGATTTGATAAACAGCAAATAATTTAACATTTCTAGAATCACTCTTGCGAATCGAACTTAAAAGAATTATTTATAATAATTTATTTAATTTTTCGATATTTCGTCAAATTAATTATATTGTTTTTCTTCCGTACTGTTCAGTGTGCCACAAACGTTTAAATAAATCAAACACACATTATATTACTCAAAAACTTGACATTTATTAACTAATTCTTGCAAAATAGAATATTTTTAAATGATAAAAGCTTTAACTTTTCCCATAAACTGGACATATATAAACTAGGAATAACTTAGCAACATAAGGGCGCAAGGCATACGCGGCAAATAGAGCCCATCGGGTCCAAGAATTTTTGGATCCGAACTCGAACCTAGATCCAGACCGGGTCGGTAAAATTTTGGATTCGAACCTAATTGATCAATCTTTTATGGGAGAAGACCATCGGCTTCAAAACTTTTTGGACCCGAACCCGATGGGCTCTAGTGCGGAAGCTCGAAAAAACAAATTTCAAATCTTGACAAGAGAGAAAAAAAGGAATGGTCGTTCACTTGCACAACACTTAAGACAGTGGTAAATTTAGAGGAGCGAAAAGACGATCTCCCGTCTTCAAGAAATTTTTTTGATTATCCCGGCAAAAAGGAGTTTACATGACCTTGGATCCTTTTTAAAATAGCACTGCATTCAGACATGTTCTATTCTCGATTATATTACATTAATGATGAAAATCATATAAGAGAGATGAATGCTAGTTTTCGTTTGATATTTGAATGATCATATGTAATTATGCAAAATATCATAGCTAGAGACAGATGTCAGGACTTTCATAAAGTCCTTACTTAAACTCAAATATGATATGGATATATATGGTTATATTATTTTAGTCGTAGAAAAATCGCAAGCGGCAATATAGTTTATAACTCAGATTGCTGAGCACAGTAAGGAACATATAATGTGTTTACCATGATGTAGGATCTCGAAACGATGCCGTACAATAATCTTATTTTAACTATAAATATATTTTATAGGACACGACGTAAATACTACCCTGGATCATGGGATAGGTTTACGATAAAATACATCGTATAAAAGGTTGGTGTCTGACATTTTTCGGCCGTAATGAATCTGTATACGATCGTTTATAAGCATTGTAATAGGTCACCTAGCAATGATATACTATTTCATAAAAGACTAGAAAGTGAACAAGATGAGATATAGAAGAACTATTTTTTCTTTCAATAATAGGAGACATCATACGCGAAGGTTTCTCACCTAATTATCCATCTGAGTTATCAGTTATAATTTTTCAAGATTTCAATAAGAATAATTAGAAGTTCTTTTTCAACACGAATACAATGAAAAGAAAACCCACAAAATGAATTAGAAATGTTGACGATCGGCAACAACAAAGATGCTAAAAAAAACATAGAACTTAATCATACTCGCTATAATATAGAAAGTTTGCATTGTCATTACAAGCAGCAAAACCGCTATCTAATTCGAAGCAAAAAAATATGATACGAACATTGTGGTATCATTCAGGTTCTTGTATAGCATACCCACAGAAATGCCATACATACTTTGTTATGAAAGAAAAATAGAGAATAAAGAAGTAAAGAGTAGAGTTCATCGAGTTCGAGTTCGAAAATTTTCGATCTGATGAGCGCTAGTCGTTGTGAGATTTTCCACTAATTATCCATTACTTCTGCCCACGTGATATATGTAAGCCGAAGTATAATTAGTAAAAAAATACCTGGTCTGTATACAGCAAGAAAACTTACTTAAATATGTCTTACCTTACTATTGATTATTAATAATATGGGGATGCAAGAGTGGGTTTTTGATTCATAAGCTTATTTATTAGAAATATACACATGATGGGATAATAATGAAGGTAACAAACATCGTACTGGGCAAGAAAAGAAAAGGTCAAAGAACAAGATCAAAAGAGTATAGTTGAACCAAAGAGAAGAAGACAATCAGTTGAATATAATTCAACATGCGAAAAACTGTATATATATATATATATATATATATATATATATATATGAGCGTAGCTAGTCGCCCTGAAGCCCCAACTTTTTCTTGCTTATGTAGCTTCAGTCAGATATCAGAAAAATGTGATTTTTAACTAGTCATAGTACATATACATTGCTAATGATCTATTATTGTTTGAGCTCTATATCTTACTATGAATAAGAGTTGCCGAACGTTTTCTTATGCTCATGTCGTTAAAGGTAGTTCGCATCTAATTTGTTAACATACACCAGATCTTACGAAGAAATTTGAATCAACATAAAATATTAGTTATAAAGTTTTATTATCAAGTAATTATTCAGAAAATACAACTTATCATCTTGTTTATTTACGAATGAGGTATTTATTCAAATACATATTACATAGAGCAGAAACAACTTGTGCAATTTTAGTTATCTTATGAAAATCATCGATAGCTCCTTGGTAAACACTACTCAAAACAGCATGAATTTTGAGACGTTGATTAATATTTTCAATAGCCGCTCTTGAACTATTATGTATCACGATTGAAATTCTTGTCTTCATCGGTTAATTGACGTCCATGAGGTTTCTTTCTTATCGTGTGGGTGTGGAGTGGGTGGGTGTGGGGATGTGAGTGTGCGTTTAAAGAGGAAAAACACCCACACCCACACCCCACACCCACACCCCACACCCACACCCCACACCCACACCCACACCCTTAAATAATTCCATCTAAATAAAAATTAAAAATAATACAAAAATTTAATAATAATTAACATACAATTTTATCATATTTGTAATTTTTGTTAACAAATTTTGACCATACAATAGCAAATAAAAACATGCTATAAGATAACCAAGCCCAAGTGAACTAATTCGTATTGTACCAGCAAGATAAACAATTAATAAAACAAACCATACTCCATACATAAATATACCATATTTAAATTGATCAAGCCAATGTCTTGGATTTGTTACAAAATCCTTTATTGGATTATTTTTGTATCTATCATTATCATAAATTATTTCACGATTTGATCCACATAATTCAATATATATATAGGCTTTTTCATTTGTTTCATATGAAAATACACGCCATTGTTGACAAGCAAATAAAAATTGAAAAAAATCAGCTAAAATATTTAAATATATCTATATAAAAAATTTTATATTAAATATAATATTACCAATTAATTGTGTTGCTGTTGATGGTTCTATATAATCAAGTAAATGAAGCCAACCATTGAATCTAACATTGATCCAGGAATATTCTATAAATGATTGAAAATTTTATTAGACATTTCGAACATTAATATAAAATAAATTTAGATCTCTAATCAAATTTTTCTTATTATTACTATCTGTTTTTATCATAACAATACACTACGATATTTTGTTTATTAGATAAGAACAGAGATATCGAAACTTTTTTTAGATTATTTCTATTTCCCTATAATATTAAATGACACTTCCAATCTAAAAAACTTAAATCTCGTGTTAAAAAATGTACAATTAATCACCAAAGCAAAGAAATGGTGGTGCACCAACAGCACGTATAGATTGTCCTGATAAGACAATAATATGAAAGAATATATAAATAGGTCATATTCGTTGAATAAATCGTCGACTTGAAATTAAAAATATACCAAGCCATATTGAATAAATCAAAGCCATTACATCAAGACGAACACTAATGACAATTACCCAGGTGGATCATTCCGGCCGTCGGAAACGGCGTCGTATTCGGCCTGAAACGACTATAAAACGGCGAATTACTGCAGTAATTTTGGCCTTATTTCGCCGTAATCCGTCATACCGTATTACGACCACCGTCTATCGCTAGAAAACGGCGGTCGTTTTTTTCCGGTTTTGCTTCCGTAATCTGGTATGACGGATTACGGTGCCGTTTATCGACGTTTTACATCGTTAATCGCCGTTTTATAGCCGTTTCAGGCCGTTTACGACGCCGTTTTATTGGACCTGGGTATTGTTGTTATATAACATATCTAAACCAAAAGAAACACATATTGGTAAATATGGTTGATAAATCTTTTGAAAAACTAGAAGATTTAATTTCTTACCTCCAAACCAAATCGATAAAAAATAAAATGAATTAAATATTTCAAGAAATTAATGGTTTCACTCATGGATAACGTATGATAGAATTCTTTATGTATGATATGAAAAGAAGAACGAAAGAAAGAAAAGAAAGAGAAAAAAGAAGTTTATCGAGTTTATTATTCATCATTAGCATGACTGACTAAAATAAATCGACAAAATTTATTTTTATCCTTCTGTCTTCTTAATAAAGGCAGATGAATTTTAGTCTAATATAGAAGTGATCATTGTGAAACGTGAATTTCAGACTATTGGCCTTTAACATTTTTCACCATATAAATCTGAGATACTAACAAAACGTTTAGCAAATTCTGATACTATACTTGATTCAGCACGGCAATAATCTCATATACAATCACGAAATTTTCCATTCCATTCTGCCCAATCTGGCGAAAATCTACTTATTTGATAACCATCTTCATCTAAATCTCATAGTTCAACAAATAATTGAACACAATAAATAACTGAATCTTGATGAGTTCTATCAAAAAATGCATGATTTAAATGATCTAAGGCATGAAATTCATGAACAAGTGTTGCTACTAAGTCAAATCTAAATTTAAACTAGAACTAAAATCTATTTCTTAAAATAAGAAAGAAGATATTGAACTGCAGAATATTGTTTTCCAATATCTGGAATTACTCTTAAAATTCTAAACACATTATTATAGAAAGAAAATAAAGCCTGTTGAATTTAAATTGTTCTTACAGTTAGTCTGAAATTCGATCCAATTTGACAAGTTTTGACTCAGAATCAAGTAAAATAATGTTTGTTTCAATTTCAAATGTAAATATACCTGAAATCATCAATATGCATATCTAATATCCAATATCGAAGACTATTCAAAATTAATTTTAAAACATTTGTTAATCGACAATTAAGTGTACTTCTCGTACCAGTATAATCAAAATAGTATTGCTTATCATGTTCTGAAAGATGATAATAATAACTTCTATTATCAATAGTTTTAAATGATAAAATTGGATCATATTGATTTCCTTCACGAATAGACTATAAGCAATATTAAGTGTAACTCCAATTACCTCTTTGTGTCATTTTTTAACCATATGTCTGGCTTCCCACTCCGCCTCTTTTTCCTCTATTTTTTCTGAACCTCCTCTTTTCGGATATAAATCCTCTTTTTCCTCTTTTTTGAGAAAAACACTAGATTTTTAAGAATAATAGTCGATAATGTCGATCGATTTGGATGAATCAATATATTTTCAGCCAATAAGGTGAATAACAACGGTGAAAACTACCCTTTACGACACCTTATCAGAATCAAACAGGCGCTAAGTCTAATCGGAAACATTTTTTAGTTAAATTTTTTGGCATGGACTTTGATCGGATAAGCTAAAACCAATATTTGGGTTAAAATTTAGAAATATTAAAATAAGTTGCGATAAACTTATTTACATACTAATCGGCTTGTTCGAACGTAACGCGATGACGTTTTCTCCCAGTGTCTCCAAATTTTTTCAGCAACAAAATCACTTAGAAATTTGATTTTTTCATCAGAAGGTGTATCTCCTTATGTACTCTTGGAATCCGGTAAATTTGAGTTTATTTAGCAAAGCATTCTGAAAAGCATAGGAAAAATATACATCATAACGCGATGTTGGACAAGGAACAAAAATTTGAGAATGTTGTAATTGTTCTTTGTTTTCCTCCAAACGTATATTATCTTGAACAAAATATTTTATAGTAGATTTGTAGTAAACACTTTGGAGTCATTATGTGAGAAAAGTTTTTTCGAAAACGTCTTCCATTAATAGTGAAACTGTGGTTACATTAACATTATGCGATGACGATTTTGTAACGCGATGACGAAAATCGTAAAAATAAAACCTTTTTTCTGTTATTAAGGTATCCACAATGGTGAATAAATGCGGGTTAAATCTCATGTTCTGAAAACCCCAAATAGCTTTTACACATTTCCTCTCTTATTATATCGGATAATACTGGTGATATTTAGATCTGATTTTTCAAACTACCGTCATTGAAGGTGACACTTTACGTGGACAAGCCGAAATATAAAACGTTGAAAATTAGATGTTTGAACTCATTCAGATAGGTTTTTTCCTAACAGTCGTGTATAAAGCTTGAGTATACTACCAAGGCAGCTTCTATTATGAACTTAAACATAAATTTCGATAATTGAAATTCAAGAATTTCATCTCCAGAACTGCCCAATATGCCATCACAGTGGCCATATTTGCTTGGATGAGGAAATCGTTTACAAGACACAGCGGGTTAGCACAAAAACAAAATCCGATTTTAGCAAATAAAGTTCTGAAAATTTTGCCAGAGGCGAAAATCTTCGCAAAATGTCAGTTCATACTCACTAGCAGCTTCTTCACCTTTGGTTGCCTCGAAGAAGAATTAGTAGTAACCTCTCACGAATTTCGGTAAAAACTCACCTCATCATGTAACTGCAAAGACGTAAAATTTTCCTGCCTTTAGTAGAATTTCATGAAAAATCGCCAAAACTCAACCATAGTGTACTCTGGAATCAAAAGTTTTTTCACGTACTTTCGTTCTTGTATATTACTCAATTTCAATTGAATTTCGAATTATTTCGAATCTATAGAATTGATTAAAATTGGTATTGTTCTGCTTTCACAGAGAACTGCTGCTGACAAGAGTGGGAATTCTGGCCACAGATTTGAGAAAGAAACTTCCTAACTTTTGCTTTGGACTGAATCTAACATATTTTCTTATCTTATCGTTATGTACGTTTTACTGTTGCTTTTTCCGTTTTTGTTAGGTATTTCTGCTCTTGTAATATTAGAAACTGAACAGATTTTGGATATTAAACGATCTTTTTAACTTCTATTCCTTTGTCTACAAGTAACAAGATAAAGTGATATCACAGTCAACTACCTTTGAATTAGGTCCTGTCCTTTTTGCCTTTTTTAGTTCTTTTTCTCTGCGCTCAGTAGAAAAAAAGCAGGACCGCAAATGTCAATAACTAAAAAATCGCTTTTATCTTTCGAGTTTTTGGGTCTGTATTGAATCCAGATTAACGGCGTTGAGATTTGTCGCTTTTGAACCTCGGGGAAGCCTTTGTTCGTATCTTGGAGACTAAAAACATGCGCCTCTTTTTTTTCCTCTTTTTTATTGAAAATCCTCTTTTTTCTAGAAAGGAAATTCCTCTTTTTCTACGAACTGTCGGTGGGATGCCAGCCTAACTCAGCCTCTTTCGATCGATAAAAACCACAGATTGCTAGCTATTGCCGTTCTCCAGATACTCGTCTGACATCGACCCACTTTTGATTCTGATATCGATAATAGTAAAAAAAAATCACATTTTTCTAATATCTGGTTGAAGCTACATAAGCAAATAAAAATTGGAGCTTCAGGTCAGCTAGTCACGCCTATATATATATAAAGTGGAATGATGACTACAGACTGTATGAAAGAGGACAACAAGAACAAATGAACAAAGGATAGTTTACTTAAAAGTTAGCGGTGACATAGTGTCATCTGTCGACGTTAACAGTTGTATGAGTTTTATATCTTCGAGACAACTATCTAATTTTAATTCGAAAATTTCATTGAGACCATCAAAATGCGGTTCAATTGGGTCCGAAAATTTTGCACCCGACGAATTCTAGTAAGGCGACACTATCATAGTGTGTGGGGCTCTTCTTTTCATTTTCAGAGACTAACATATACACGCACAACGGCATCTTCACTAGAGCCCATCAAGTCCAAGAGTTTTTGGATTCGGACCCGACCGGCTTTAATGGGAAGCTAGACTTCTCTTCATTTTGCTGATATGGTTACCAAAAAGTTCAGTACCTTCTAATATCATAATAGATTGTTCTTCATGTTCACATAGTGGGAATTTTTATAAAATTTGCAGCTGCATTTAAAACCTATCAAGATTCTTTTAATGAATTTTCGAATTCAAATCTTTGAAATGAAACTACGATTATTTCTTAGTTAAATATCACCAATGATTATCAATCAGGTTCATCCTCGTAGCAAAATCTTTCTTATTTATATTATTTTTGTCTATTATTTCTTGACATAATATCGTTTCAACAAGATTAGTATATTCTTGACATTTATTTAAATTTTTAACAATTATTTTCTAATATAATTTATTACAACAATCTGACATTTAAGAAATCATATTAGCTAAACATCGTTCAATTTCTCTAAATAAACAAAAATTAGTAAATAAAAAACAACAAAGTTCAAAATTGCATTCTCACCGAAATTGAATTAATAATTCATTTCTTTTTTGTTTTAATATATTTAATATATCATCATCAACTTCTCCATCATCTAAAAATAAATTTATATTTTTTTTTTTATAAAATATAAATAACCTTGTATTTCATTTATTGCAATCATATTATTATTGTCATTAATCATAATGGATGTAACTTGTGTTAATGTACTTTCTTGTGAAGATTGAATTGTATTCAAACTATTATGTTCGACAAGAACAACTGGACGAAAAGTACGATGATGTCGTTTAATAGATAATGGTGATGATAATATTTGTGTTATTTCACATTTAGATCGAATTGGTGGACGATGACAAACAGATAAATGTTGATCATCATCATCATCATCATCATCATCATGTGTTGGAAGAAGATCTATTTCATTAGAAATACTTGGTATTGTTGAAAGAGTTAAAGATGTTTGAATACAAGCATCCTAGAAATAAATTTTATTTTTATTATTGAGAAAAATAAACTTGTCAGTGTGATTCTATGAGAGAAATTCCAAATAAATCAAAATTTATAGTTGATATACGTGTGCTCTGAAATTTTATTATTTTGAAAATATTTGCATTTAGAATTACTATACTATCTACCTAGGGTTGAGAAAAAGTTCTGAAAATATCAAATAAAAATTTAAAAAGAAAGAGATATTTTCAGTTTTATTTTATTAAATACTCAAATTAGTCGCCATTATTAATTATACAAGATTCCATCCTTTCTAACAGTTTATCGAAAGTCTGTTTTAAACACTTTTTCTAGAATATTCTTCACTATCTTGGAAACCTCCTGACGAGAGAACACACAGAACTGATCAATTGCTTTTGAGCCAAGGCTATGTGCATTATGTAGGCCCTAGTTAGCTATGAATACCTTGAAAAGAGTTCGGGCCCATAGCTTATTACTGCTGAGATATTGCATTTTTAGAGTATTTTCTGGTCAATCCTGTGGTCTCCCTCAGGAACACCCAGATAATAGAGTTCCGAATTTCGACTTGAAACTTTACATAGAAATAGGTCTTAGTGAGAATAGTTTATTGTGAAAGTTTCAGCCTTTTCCATTGCTTCTATTCTGAAATAAGAACATCGGAATCTGCTAGTGTATCAGGGATGTGAACAACATGCTGTTACCTTAGTCATATCTTAAGGTAGGAACAACGAAAAGATCTGAAACTTTCATAATAAACTATTCTCATTAAGACCTATCTCTATGCAAAGTTTCAAGTCGAACTTCGGAACTCTGTTTTCTGAGTGTTTCTGAGGAGGACTACAGGATTGAGCGAAAACATACTCTAAAAATGCAATATCTCAGCAGTAGTAAGCTATGGGCCCAAACTCTTTTCAAGGTATTCATAACTCACTAGGACCTACATGATGCATATAGACCCGACTTAAAAGGGATTGATCAGTTTTGTGTGTTCCTTCGTTAGTGATGAATGGAACGAATCATTTTTGATCCCGGCCCCGCCGAGATCGAAACCATCATGCCCATATCTACATATATACTGTCGAGTTTTGCCTAAACTTGATACTTTTCCATGTTTGTCCTATTCTGACTCTGTTAGATCAATAATACCACCATCCTACCGATTGACACCTACAATTTGGATACCTTGAAAGTGTTTCTAAGGATTATGACCAGCATATTGTTCACATTTCGAATATAGTCTTAGAAATTTTCATCTCAGTTTTTGCTTTAGAGTAGTGAGGTAGTTTTTGAAAGATCCAAAAAATGAGTTTAGACGGAAAGTTTTTGGTGCAAATGGTTGCTTATTTTCATCTGCTTAAAAGTATCTCAGACAAGCCAAAAACTATGAATGATGATCAGAATTTTATGTTCTCTTTGCATATGGGATTAGAGATATTGTACTCTACAAGCTGATATATTAATAAAGATGTCAATATTTACTTCTCCTCCTCTCCCCTCGATTACAAAGGTCTAGGAGAATGTTATTTACTTGTATTGTTTGAGTCGATGCTTCGGAATATTGTCGAATAGGTACTGGAGTTATGATTGATTCATGATTTGTTATTGGTGATGATGGTAAAACAATTGGAGATGGTGTTATAGTTGGTATTTCAATTGGTTTTGAAGGAATAATTGAACGAACTGAAGATATATTAGCTTGATTTGATACCTATGAGAGAATAAATATTGAAATTAATTATTATAAAATAATGAATAAATACTTTCGATGAAAAATTAATTGGTTCATTATTGCTTGCTTGTACTAATCGACGACGTAAACGCCATTGATATAATATATCATCTTCACCATTGTTAATTTTATATTCAACTTATAAAAAATAAAAATATTTTATTTTTTAACTAGACACAAAAAAAATATATTCATACCAATTCGAGTATTAATTGTTGTTCTAGTGGAATCATTATCTATATTTGATGTATGTCCTGTATCAGATGAATAAGCACTCAATGTTTGATTGAGAAGTAAAGATGCTCGTTTATTTAAATCTCGATCAATATCAATTGATGGAAGCATCTGAAATTAAGATTTTTTAATCAATTTTGTTAATATTACAAAAGATCAATTTACTTCAATTGATTCTGAAAGATTTTCATGTAAACAAGACGTACTTTTTGATTCATCTAAATTCAATGACAATTTTGTATTATGTAACCATGAAAAATCTGAATTAATTGAATTATGTTCTGATTGAACTTGAAATTCATCATGATGAAAACAATCGATAGAGCTAAACACAACCAAAAAAAAATCAATATTAGAAATTTCAATTAACAAACTTTTTTAATGTTAATGCTTCATTTAATTTTGCTCTTGATATATCAAGAATTTTTTTCGGTGAAGAATGAGAACTTAAATTAATATTTTTTTTTATATAAATATTTTTTTTCTTTATTCTTACATAGATGGAATATTGCACGGCTTGACATTCGTTGAAGAAATTGTTCGAGATGTATCTTTCATAGTTGGAGTAATATAACGACGGCTTGTTCGACTAGTTACTTTCATTTTATTTTATATCAAATCTGTATAAAAAAACAAACGACTTATTCAAAAATAGATAAAAAAAACTATAGAAGATGTTATATAAAATACTATTAGATTATATGGACAAAATCATTCGCTTGCAATGTGACTTCATCAAATTAAAATACATGTATCTTGAAAAAATAAACTTTCCTAGAACGAATTTTTATATGTTAAGTTACTCGAACTATTCTTAAAAAATCAACACTGGAGATCTTTGTTATTAGTAAAGAAACTGACATTAAAAAGGACATCGACTTTCATTTTGTGTATTTTAGTTTAAAAAAGCTTCGAATTAATCCAAAACAAATTCTGTAGACAACTCCTGGGATTAGAAAATCTCTATCGAAATTTTTTTTTCTGAACATTCTTAGATTTTTCAAAAAAATCGATTCACTTGTTGTTAGCGATATGACGCAGTACGACAAAAAATGTTCTTAGAACCGAATGAGAAGTTCAAAATTTCTGAAAAATCGATTTTTTAAGGGAAAGTTTTTTAGAGTCCAATCTTACAGAAAATTTCACCATATGTGCAATACATATGGTAGAACCTATCTGGAAATTTTTCAATTTTATTCTCGTTTGATTAGAGAGATATTCATATAATTACTTTTTAATTAATAATCAACTGAAAGAGTCAATATTTTTCCATATGTCTATGGTAAAAGAATTTATTTAGAAAAAAAACGTTTGTAAAGAATCAAAGTTAAATGACAGATGGATAGAGCCCATCAGGTCCAATCCTGATCTGGCCGGATCCAGGTCTAGAAATTTTTGAACTCGATGGACTCTAGTCGCAAACCCCATATAAAAGATCAGTTACGCAGGGGAGAAAGCACTTCTATACAGGTGAATATTCAATATCACAGTTCTGATCGAATTGAATAAATAAAAAAAGTGAAACATCAATTACTACACTAACATCATTATTTGTATTACAATTACAACTCGGAACCATTTATTTTTTTGCATTTCTGCTGCAGTTATAGGATCGCGCAATCTGAATTATAATGTATAATTGAAATTTGAACTCGAATTAGGCAATTCATATGGTAGTATATGATACAACAACTACAAACTTCAAGAAGATCAATACGATCTTCAGAAAGGCGCTGCTACGCTGTATAAACCCCTGTCTATATGTAGTTTTAAGACACTTCTATGAGTTATTTAGAAAACAAAGAATTAAATGTAATAGTACTATCATCATTAGAGAGCTACGGGTCCTTACAGAGTCGGATCCAGGCTCAACTTTTTACTTTTTGTCGGATTCAGTTGCACGTTTTTGTGAACCCGCTGCTCCTCAGATGAGAAATCCAGCAATAAGATATAACTGTACGTTGAATTTTTTTTCTGAGAGTAACGAATGAATAGCTAAAACCTTGATCGTTTACTAGTTCATGTACACGAAGGATGACAGGTATTGATGGAAAAAACCTCAGGTCTGGATCCGAGTCCGCGAAAACGTGGACCCACAGCTCCATAATCGTCATTCTCAGTAATGATATTTAGTAAATGTGTTTAACTTATATCAGACAATGAATATTTATCATATAATATGATAAAAGATAACAAAGAATCATCATACAACATATAGAATAAATTGTTTTCTAATCAATAAATAAGTTCCTTTTTTCAATTCATACAATTTCTATTAATTAATACAATATATTTACTTAAAAAAGAAACCAAACAAATATCGAAGACAAACAATTACATGACTGATATACCATTATCATTGTACATTTTATATCCGTTGTTAAGCGACTAGTTAACAATAATAGTACCTTTGATGTATAAATAAATCATTAAAAATAATTTTCAATTTATTCGACCAATGAAATATCTTGTTAAATTCTATTAGAAAAACTCAATAGAAGATGTCGCAAATTGTTATGTCATCTTTAAATGTGAAGTTGTTCTCTAGTTTGTTTTGTATTCATTGGTCGGTATTGTTTTTTTTTGATTTGTCATCATGTTAATGCAAAATAATAATCAGTATTTATCGTGTCGTATTTAAAAGTTATTTTCTTTCTTCTTACTATTATACTTGTTAATAACAATTACAATTATATTTTCATGGATAAAAATAAAACAAATCCACAAAATTTAACTACTCAAGTTGTACAAGCAGCGGATTGTATTTTTGAACGTTTACGTTCAGAAATTTCTCGTATTGGTTCAGGTGGACGATCAAATTCACATATATTTTTTATTTTTGGTGCATCCGTATGTGTTATTTTTGATTTAAATTAAATTAAATTCTTTTATTTAGGGTGATTTAGCTAAAAAGAAAATTTATCCAGCACTTTGGTTTGTAAAAATTTTTGTAAATTTTTTTTTCTTTTTAATTTTATTATTTAGGTGGCTTTATCGTGATGGATTTTTACCTGAACATATTCGTATTATTGGTTACGCTCGTAGTCAATTAACAATAGAAAAAATCTTTGAAAATGCTAAAAAATTTATGAAAGTAAAATAAAATAAAAAAGGATTTATTAAAAAATAAAAATAAAAAATATATTCTAAATAAAAATTTAGGTTCAAGAAGATGAACATGAAATATTCGAAAAATTTGTTAGTATTAATTCTTATATTAATGGTTCATATGATAATAAAGAAGATTTTGAAAAATTAAATAATGAAGCTAATAAATTATCAAAACAAGAAAGTGCACATCGACTTTTTTATTTAGCATTACCACCAAGTGTTTATGAATCTGTAACAGAATTAATTAGTTTACATTGTCGACCAAAATCGTATGAGAAATTATTATTATTAATTATTTGTAATTTTTCTTTTTTCTTTTTTATTTTTCTAGACCTGGTTGGTTACGTTTAATTGTTGAAAAACCATTTGGTAAAGATCTTGAAAGTTCAAATAAATTATCAACACATTTAAGTAAATTTTTTACTGAAGAAGAAATTTATCGTATTGATCATTATTTGGGAAAAGAAATGGTACAAAATATAATTGTACTTAGATTTGCAAATCAAATTTTATCAAGAGTTTGGAATAGAGATTCTATTGCAGCAGTTATTATTATTTTTAAAGAAGATATTGGAACACAAGGACGAGGTGGTTATTTTGATGAATTTGGAATTATTCGGTATGAAAAAAAAACGAACGGCTAAGAGTTGGATTCAATAGACTCAGAATTTCACGCTCTATAGATTGTTATAAATCCCTACTAGAGCTGAGCATAGATAGATGCGAGTTCTTCTAGACCCGGACCCGTCCGGGTCCAACATTTTTTAAACAAGTGGATCCGGTTCCGGATACGGGTCTAGCAAATGGTAAACGGATCCGGATCCAACGGGCTCTAGTGACAGGTATTGATGAAAAAACCACGAGTTTGGACCCGCAGCTCCCTACAGGATTGGCCCTACTGTCCTATGTTCAGCTCTGGTTCCTAATAAAGCGGCGCTTAGAGTGGGTGAGAACGTATTTTACTAATACCCAATGTTTTCTCATTGAGAGAAAGACTTATGAGGGAAGCCTTTTAGATGTCTTCAATAATTCTTTTTTTGCTATAGATACTATTTAATGCTATAGTAAAAATCCTTAGAGGATTTCAGTTCCTACATCACTTTCTTCAAAAGTTATGAACATTTTAATTTTACCTCTATAGTGCATAACATACAGTATGGGCCGTAAATAGCACTATGATAAAAAAACTGAAATATCTCCGCATTAGTTCAAATAAATGGACTAATTTTTTTTGGTTATTGATAGAAGTTTATTTTCATGTGGATAAGATAAGCAAATACTATTCAGCGTTAAAACTGACTAGTTTTGAAAATTTTCTTTATGTACATGCATCAATAAAGAATCATTCATAAACTTCTACCAATAACTAAAAAAATTAATCTATTTGATTGAACTGATATGGAGACATTTCATTTTTTATCGTAGTGCTATTTAAGGCTATACTGTACGTTATGCACTATAGAGGTAAAATTAAAATGTTCATAACTTTTGAAGAAAGTGATGTAGGAACTGAAATCCTTTAAGAGTTTTTACTAGAGTATTGAACAGTATCTATAACAAAAAAAAACTCATTAACATCGGAGAAGCATCTGAAGATTCCCTCGTATTAGACGGCAAAATAAATAACAATTACTAAAAACGATTAGAGTGGTTATGCTAGCTCGCTCCGTCCTCAGAGTAGAATAGTCAAAGTATTGAGACGTAATTAAATAAAGTTTTCACAGCTCCTAGATTAAGCACCATATTCGTCTAGGAGCCCGTTCCAGAGCTTCCAACCAGCGTTTCAAATACAACTCAACGAGCTCTATGCAATAGTATGCTTAGATTTCCGGTAGCTCAAAGTATGGTTTTTAGGCGGTACAAAAAATGTTCCTTTGTTAGTATAACTGTGATGATAATTTATTTTGAAATTGTTGTGATTAAATCCTTTGATAAATTGATATCGTTACTTGAGGATAAATATGAATTCATAATTTTCTATCGAAAAATTTTCATAGAATTTATTTTTTTATTTATTTTTTTATGTAAAGAGATGTAATACAAAATCATTTAATGCAAATATTATCAATTGTTGCTATGGAAAAACCAAATTCAACCAAAGGTGAAGATATACGTGATGAAAAAGTCAAAGTTTTACGTTCTGTATTACCAATTAAACCTGAAGATGTTGTCATTGGACAATATGTTGGTGATAAAGATTCAAAAGATCCCGAACGTCAACAAGGCTATTTAGATGATAAAGGTGTACCAAAAGATTCAACAACACCAACATATGCACAAGTTATTCTTTCAATTAATAATGAACGTTGGGCTGGTGTACCATTTATTCTTCGAGCAGGTTTTATAACTAATAATAATACAAAATAACTTACAGAATCCTATCGAATAAGATGATCACCCTTCATTTCTGTAGTTAAAAATGACTGAGACTTATAGTCGCCTTTTGTAAGATCTATTGAAAATCATCAGAACATTATTTTAAGAAGGAAAAAAATATATACAGCCGGATTTAGTCCTAGTTGTCAAACAAAAAATTTCAGTTCAATCAATCGAAGCGTCTAGGAGAAAAAGTTGGATAACTTCAAAAAAAAGTTTATTTTGAGAAAAACGCCAGTTTTCGGTTTTTCGAGTCGCTCCTTTAAAGGATCTAAATAACAATGAAAACTTTTCGTTCATATGCCATTCGATAGAGGACACTTAAATGTCTTTTGAAATACAAAAAAAATCGGAATAAAATTTTTGGAAGTCAGAAAAGAGCGGAGCGCTCTTAAAGTTTCTTCCATAGAACTTTGCCTGTTCTTCAATCATTTTCATCTCATAATACTCACAATATCTTTCTTCGTACTCAAAACTTCAGTATTTTTATCCGGTTCTCTAATTTTTGATTTACATGATGTTTAAAATTTTTTGGTGTTACTCTTGAGAACAAAAACAAAAATTACAGAACCTAGTAAAAAAACTGAGGTTTTGGGTACGAAGAAAACTGTAGTAAGTATATTTAGATATATACGATTGAAGAACAGACAAAACTCTATTGAAGTGCCTTTAAAAAATATTTGATATAGATTACTAACCATTTCAAAGTAGAAGGTGAGCAATTGCGAGTCGAATAACTCGGGAATAGAAGCAGCTATGGAACTGTGATTTTCACCATTAAAAAGTGGACACCAGAGCACGTAAATCTATGGAAAAATTTCATTGATCAGTAATGGACCAACAAAATGAAAGCCCGCTGGATATTTTGAAGATAGGTTTTGGAACACTTTTCTCGTTGGATTTTGAACTTCAATTAGACTATTCGATAGAAAAAATTGTTCTCTTTCGATCTACACAAGGCCAAGCTCGATAGCTTGCTCCATTCTGTAGTTATAAGCATTTTCCTGAGACCTTTGAAAATCGGTCAGATGACGCGAAATCATCCTTAAAAGTATTACATTATAGGTAATCGACCACGCTGAATTCAGTGGTGATCTTTATTTTTTATTTCAAAGTAATCTGAGATCACGCTGTATCGAGATTTTCAATATACCTGTTCTTTAAGCCAAATAGCAGCAAAAACTAGATGTACGAAAACTTTTTTATAATGATCTCAGGTTATTTTGATATAAAAAATAAACATCACCATTGAGTTCAGCGTGGTCAATCATCTAGAATGTAATACTTTTAAGAGTGATTCCGCGTCACCTGGCCGATTTCAGAGATCTCAGAAAAATGCTTATAACTACCAAACGGAGCAAGCTATTGAGCTTGGCCTTGTGTAGATCGAAAGAGAACACTTTTTTCTATCGAATAGTTTAATTGAAGTTCAAAATCCAACGAAAAAAGTGTTCCAAAACCTATCTTGAAAATGTTCAGCAGGCTTTTATCCTATTGTTCCACTACTGATCAATGAAATTTTTCCATAGATTTACGTGCTCGGGTGTCCGCTTTTTAATGGTGAAAATCGCAGCTGCATAGCTGTTTCCGTTTCCGAGTTATCCAACTCGCAATCACTCACCCTCTATTTTCAAATGGATACAAATGAAGAATGGTCCTCTTATTCGACTGTGTCATTTATTTCAATGTTTTTCTTTTGTTTTTGTTCTAAAGGTAAAGCATTAAATGAGAAAAAAGCCGAAATACGTATTCAATTTCGTGATTCACCCGGTGGAATGTTTGAGGAAGATGCTAGTCAACAGGATTCAAATCATAAGTTAGCTCGTGATGAACTTGTTATACGTGTACAACCGAACGAAGCTATTTATCTTAAAGTAAATACAAAACGACCCGGCGATATGGGTTTTAGTATTGAAGAAACTGAATTAGATTTAACATATGGTCAACGTTATGAAGGTGTTAAATTGCCTGATGCATATGAACGTTTAATACTTGATGTATTTATGGGTTCAAAAATAAATTTTGTACGTTCAGATGAATTACAAGAAGCATGGCGAATTGTTGATCCAATACTTGCCGAAATCGAAAAGAAAAATATACCTATGATACGATATAAATTTGGTAGTTTTGGAATACGTGAAGCATTTGATGCTGCAGCAAAACATGGTTATATATTTCGAGGTACATATGTTTGGAAAAATGAACGATCGGCAACAATAGCAAATGAAGAACAAACAAAAGCTGAAAATAAAAAATGATTTTAGTAGTTGTTTAAAAAACATTTCTTTCTTTTTTATTTTATTTTTGATTTATCTTGGTAGTAGTAATAGTAGGCAAACTTCGCAAACGCTTTTTTTGCTTTATTTTAACATATAACCATATCTTAAATAAACTTATCTATTATCTGTGATTCATGTTTTGCAGAATAACATAAAAAAGAAAAATTTCTAGATATGACCTTAACAGTTAAATATAATTTTTTAAAAACCAATGATAATAAAACACATGATATTCTTCTATAACTTAATGCTTAGTCATAATGAAAGTAATATTTCGGTTACAGATGACATATGTTATTATTGAATCTTTACTATAAACTTTCAGATATTAATTGAATTAGAAGTATATCAACATTATCGATAAATATAAATAAAAGACAATTAAATTAAAATGATTTTCTCAAAAACAAAAAGCTTGAGATCATCATTTTATTATTATGAATATTATTTTCAATAATCTTAATTTTTGTTTTAGATTATCTTTTCATTTGATCTATTTGAAGAAAACATATGGGTAGTAAAGATAAACTTCCAAAAATAGCTGATGCTCATCGTGAAGCTTTGTATGGTTATGTTTTTGGAGTTTCAGGTCCAGGTATGAAAAAATATATTTATTTTGATTAATTAAGAATTTTGAGTTAAATTCTAGTTGTCATTGCTAATCAAATGGCTGGTTCGGCAATTAATGAATTAGTAAAACTAAAAAAAAAACAGCAGACTTCTAATTGAATATTTTTTTTTTCTTTCATAGGTTCGAGTTGGTCACGAAGAATTAGTCGGAGAAATAATTCGTTTAGAAAACGATTTGGCAACAATTCAAGTTTATGAAGAAACATGTATGAAAATAGATTTTTTATTGAAAATGAATAAATATATATGCATATTTATTTAGCTGGTGTTACTGTTGGTGATCCAGTTTTACGAACTGGTAAACCTTTATCTGTTGAACTTGGTCCTGGTATTATGGCTAGTATTTTCGATGGTAAGAAACTTTTTTTTTAACAAAGTCTTTCATACATATAACAACTATTGAAATTTTTTTGTCTAGGTATTCAACGACCACTTGAAGTCATTTACGACCATACTAAGAGTATTTATATTCCACGTGGTATCAATGTACCTGCATTAAATCGTTCAACATCATGGAATTTTAGTCCGGATAATCGTCTTCGAGTATGTTATATTTTATTTTATATACAATGTGTTCAAAAGGTCACGATCACTTAATGAATCCATATAACTTCAGTACAAATCAAGTTGAATTCAAAAATTTTATTTGAAAGAAGAAATTATTGCTGTTTTAAAAAAGCAATAACCCTAACTGTAGTTTGGAATAACTTTTGATAGGAATAACATAGAGAGCTGATATCTTCATCATTCAGGAGAGAAGACCTTCAGCCAGCCATGTATGTATACAGAAATATGATTCGTTAACAACTGACTAATCAGATAAGTTCTGTACGGAGATTATCGAAAGTGATATTCTAAAGGTATTTCCCTTGCAATTTAGACTTTTAATACGTCTAATATATAGAAAGAATTTTTCTCTTTCGATCTACGCAAATCCCAACTTTTTACTATGTTGCAGGGGTTCTTCCAAGCTCCAGATTTCAGCAAATTGATCTTGGAAGATTCGAAAAGAGATCTAGATAGAGGTGATTTATCATGGTGGATTGAATGGTGATGTTTGTTTTCAGTTTCAATGTGATTTGAGATCACTATTTTATTATTTCTAAAATTTCTCTTCACAGCATCAAAATCAAAATATCAACAATATTGTACAAATAGACTTAAGTAACTTTGAAACTGAAAACAAATATCACCATTCGACTCATCATAATGAATTATTCGTGTTTTGAGCTCGTCTGAAGTCTTTCAAGATCAATTTACTGGAATCGAAGGTCCGAGGAAAACTCCTGATTGGAACATGTTAGAAAATTACAACTTGCGTAGATTGAAAGAGAAAAATTTTTTCTATTGATTAGTCATATTTCACGTCAAAATCCAATTTGGAATGGCTTTGAAATCTCCACAGAAAGCTCATCTGATTGGTCACTTGTTGATCAATCAAATTTCGGCATATATGAATGGTCCAGAGTCTTCTCTCTTGAATGCTGAAAACCTCAGGTCTCTACATTGCTTCTCTCTCCTATATAAGCGTGTGTTGTATATGAAGTAGCTAAATAAATATTATTACCAAGGATAGCGGTAAGCTACTCAATCCAGTTTGTCATTACAAAACCTCCTTGCAGAGATGAAAGCGGTATCGGCTACCAGCCGATAATCGCCACCGTTTCCATCGCTGTATCAGGTGTATGATATAACTTGACATATCAAGTTTGTCACGCAATAAACCAAATTTTCCATATCTAAACTATTCTTTTTCTAGTACTGTGAATTATCGATATAGCATTCATTACCGGTAAACTGACCGGTTCCATCTCTGTCTCCTTTGTGTCCTCTCTTTCAAATAAAAAGGTGTTCTGAATTAAGCTTGATTAATAGTGAAGTTATATGCATCTATTAATTGATCATGCCTTTCGAGACACGCTGTATATACGTTTTTTCATTTTTATTAGGTTGGTAGTCATGTAACAGGTGGTGATATATTTGGTGTAGTACCAGAAAATAAAATGATTAAACATAAAATAATGCTTCATCCAAAAGCTAAAGGTACAATAACATATATTGCACCTGAAGGCAATTATACACTTGAAGTAAATTTAATAGATGCTTTTAATATTGAATATTTATTATTTTTGATAATAATAAATAGGATGTTGTTCTTGAAACGGAATTTGATGGAGAAAAAACAAAACATACAATGCTTCAAATATGGCCTGTTCGACAAATGCGACCAGTTGTTGAAAAACTTGCTGCTAATCATCCATTATTAACAGGCCAACGTGTTTTAGATTCATTATTTCCGTATGAATTTCATACTATTTATTATTTAAAAAAAAAAAGAAACAAAAATCATTTATAGATGTGTACAAGGTGGTACAACAGCTATTCCAGGCGCTTTTGGTTGTGGCAAAACTGTTATTTCTCAATCACTTTCAAAATTTTCTAATAGTGATGCTATTGTTTATGTTGGTTGTGGTGAACGTGGAAATGAAATGGCTGAAGTATTACGTGATTTTCCTCAAGTAAAAAAACAAACACTATTAATTGATTATGAAGAAATTAAAAACAATATGATTTTTAGATGAAAATGGAAATTGATGGTAAAGATGTATCAATTATGGAACGAACAACATTAGTTGCTAATACATCAAATATGCCTGTTGCAGCTCGTGAAGCTTCAATTTATACTGGTTTGTTTTAATACGTAGTAGAAATAAGAGGAGAAATCATTACTAGATGAGATAAAATCTTAATTAATTATATACTTTTGTGAAACACGATCTCAAAAGGAGTGTTGATTTATATAGAGTAGAAATTTGTACGCCGCCGAAACAGATAGTATACCAAGAACGGCTTGCAACAATATATTAACTATTTCCTTATTGTATTTAAGAAAGATTGAGTAAAAGACCAGTGAAGAAAAGTTTCTCACTATAGACAGAATAAAATCAATCTGTCCGTGTGCAGTACTTCTTGCAACTGGACTAAAAAAAATGCTCTTTTTCGGTTGTGATATTGAGATACTTTTATTATTAAAGGTATAACATTATCGGAATATTTTCGTGATATGGGTTATAATGTTGCTATGATGGCTGATTCAACATCACGTTGGGCTGAAGCTTTACGTGAAATATCTGGTCGTTTAGCTGAAATGCCTGCTGGTTGGTTAATTTCTTTTTTTTTTTTTAATAATTAATTCAAAGTTCCTATTTTATTTTTCTAATTAGATTCGGGTTATCCAGCTTATTTGGGTACTCGTTTAGCTTCATTTTATGAACGTGCTGGTCGTGTACGATGTATAGGTAATCCAGAACGTGAAGGTTCTGTGAGCATTGTTGGAGCGTAAATATACAAAATAATAAATCAATAGGAAATTTGTTTTCATTTAATTATTTTCTTTTAGTGTTTCTCCACCTGGTGGTGATTTTGCTGATCCAGTTACAGCAGCAACATTAAGTATTGTACAAGTTTTTTGGGGTTTAGATAAAAAATTAGCACAACGTAAACATTTTCCATCTGTTAATTGGCTTATTTCATATAGTAAATATACACGTGTACTTGATGATTATTATGATAAAAATTTTCCGGAATTTGTACCATTACGTGCTAAAGTAAATATTTTTTTTGTTTTTTTTTGTTCATATAAAAGAGATTTTTTTTTTCTTCTTCTTTAATTTAGTGTAAAGAAATTTTACAAGAAGAAGAAGATCTTTCAGATATTGTACAACTTGTTGGTAAAGCTTCATTAGCTGAAACAGATAAAATAACACTTGAAGTAGCACGAATGATAAAAGATGATTTTCTACAACAAAATGGTTATTCATCATATGATAAGTAAGAAAAAAAAATAATATTTTTAAATATTATAAATTAATTTAAAATATAATTTTCTTTTAAAGATATTGTCCATTTTACAAATGTGTTACAATGCTTCGTAATATGATTGCTTTTTATGATTTAGCACGACATGCTGTTGAAACAACAGCACAATCAGAAAAGAAAATAACATGGAATGATATTCGAACTAATTTAGCAGATATTATTCATCAATTAAGTAGTATGAAATTTAAGGTAGATTTTAGAATAAATTTCTTTGTTTTTTTTTTCAAAGAATTTTTTATTTAATATGTTTTTTTAGGATCCAACGAAGGATGGTGAAGACAAGATAAAACGTGATCTTGATGAACTTAATGAACATATGCAAGCAGCATTTCGAGACTTAGAAGAAAGTTAAATGTTCGATGTTGTTAACATTCCTTTTATTTTTTATTTAATTGTATGCATGACCTTCTAGGCCCGATTTTATTTTATTTTATTTTTTTGTCTATCCAATTTAATATGATTTAAATGATTCGTTATGCAAGAACAAAACTTTCTCCTTTTTTTTTAAATATGTTTATCTTTCTTTAAACTATTATGTGTCGTACTTATGTGCAATATCTTTATTTTTTCCATTTGATATACATATATTAAAAATTCAATTTTAACCTACGAGATTACTTTTGAAAATGAATATAATAACAACAAAGAAATAAGATGTGATTGTTGATCCTCAAATTGATCAAAAACAGATAATGATCATGATGAAAAAAAAAAAGATAATTTTACAGAATAATAATTATTTGTGTTTAACAAAAAGCTATTAGTCAAATAATGATAGGTCTTTATTTTATCATCGATTTTTATTTGTAAAGAAAAAATCTTACTAATTCTTCTGATTTTTCGGTTTCTAACTTTAAGTTTTCGAAGCATTGTAAATCAGTAGTAAAAAAAAAGCAAAGAGCTGATTTATCGCAGTATTTTCATGGATATAGTTTTTGTCAAAATGGTTTTGAGTCAAATGAAATTTTTTTGAGATAACAACTGAAACCAAACAATACACGACTTAGTTGGAGCAGAATTTGAGAAATAAAGCCGTTCGAAAGAAAACAATAGAGGACACAAAATCATGTAAAAATGAAAAATTTTCACAGTGTTTTTTATGCTAATTCTAGCGAAGTAAAGTTGGAAAAGCAGGCAATTTTTTCAAAAAAATTCTTTTTAGTTTTTTTTTCGGCAGCCTAGGCCTATGAATAGTCTTCCTCCTAACGACGTAAAAAACCAAATCTTTATTGTTTTCAATTTTCGAGATAGAGACGTTTCTCAGGAGCTATCGAACAGAAAAAATTCTCGCTAGGAAAAAGGAAAAGATATTGATTCATTGATTTTTAAGCATGGTGATCACCGCAACGTGTGTCAGAATGGAAACCGATAAAAATTTGGTTTTTTCGTCGTTAGAAAGAGGCTAGAGGGAAACAGCGGAGGCTTCGCTCATGAAGTCCGATGAAGTTCTGAAATCTTTAAAAGTCTCACAAAGTTTCATAAAATCTGGAACTTTTGAAATACGTTTAGTTCGCAAAAAATTCACAAAGAAACCAAGGAAGCTGTCTTGTTTTCGATGATCTTCTTTTAACAGAAATGTGAACTTTGATTGTTTAGTGGAACTGCAGAAAAACATTTCGAGCTCGTTTGAACTCAAAAAATAAAATACTAAGTATTTGAATAGTTTTTAATAAAGTTATTTATTCTATAGTGAAATGTTTCGTCAAGCTAATATCAATATTATGCAAAATTTTAATCTCTTTTATTTGTTTATATCACTCGCAATAGTCTATCAGACGATAAACTGCTAGCTTCGTCCATCAATAATCAACAAGTCGTTTCTTTAGTATGAATTTAGATTTGTTATTTACTGTTCATATCTATTCATGACAGGCTTTTTTATACAAAATTTTGAGCTATTGGTGTTGTATATTCATTGATTTTATTAAACGAGAGAAAAAATAATCGTTTCAATCAGCAAAAAAGCTAATAGAAAATGTTGTAAAAAAAATATATGCACGCTCTCAAGTGTTTAAAATGTCTCTGATGTATAGAATCATCTATTCAACATTATTTGCATCATCTTAAAAGATTGCAGTTATAGATGTACTGCGAGAAAGAATTCTAAGAAACAAGAAATTCTTTTGTAATTTCTATATGTTGGATGCTGTTTTTTGTATGTTACAAAAATTTCATATAATTTCTAAGGTTTCTTGATATTTATGGAATCTCTAAGTCTTTTGAAGTCTTGAAGTCTGCTGTTTCTCCCTTGGAAAACATATTCGTACATATTGAATTCTACTATAGTTTGTTTTTAAAAATAATTATCTTGTAAAGTTTCGTTTCATCATGTATTTATAAAATTTGCTAGTCAAGAAATAAAGATAATCACAAAAATCAAGTACGAAAATTCATATATTTCAATGTTTTCTATGCATTTCAGCACTAGTTTTAGGTACAGAGCTGAAACTTTAGAACATTAAAGATCTTATTTAGATATGTATGTGACAAAAAATTTTAGCTCTCTATGTCGAGAAAAAGTATGAAAAATGTCGTTGACAATTTATCCTTAGCTACTATGAAACACTCTTGATAGGTATAAGTTAGTTGCACGTTCGTCAATAGAGTGTTCTATTAGTAAACTTTCGGAAGTCTAAATAAGAATCATTTCTTTTATTTTCTTACGAAGTTAAACCAAATTGACAAGAGTTACTTGAAGATTGATAAACAGAAAACTCTATCGTACATTATCAAGATAACAAACACCTTGGTTTTATATTTAAATAAAGAAAACTTATACGAAAAAATTTGTTTGTTTTATGGAACTCACATATATTTTCGAAGAAAATTAGTGAGTTCAAGTTTTGGTGGTTTTCCCCCTCCCCTTGCAAACACATAGTAACGTAAGACTCTATTACAGACCTTAGCAATTAAGAATAACAGACGTCAGGCGTTCTAGTTTTTTTTTTAAATTGATCCAGTTATAATTTTGAAAGATAATCAACATCATTGTTTGTGAGCTGATTAATATTTATATAATAGTGCGTAAGATCTTCTGTAGATATCATGAATATATAAAACAGATTTAAATGAAGAAATAAATAACAATGTCTCGCTCTTGTCATTGATTATCAATGAAAACGACTACAATGTACATGAAATTTTTCAGTTTACATATGATGCATTAGAATATTAAAGTTTAAGGATATATGTGAGTTCCGTATTTCAGCTCTAAAGGAATTGCGGTAACAAGCTTTTTATTATATTACTTTGAAATTAATATAATAGAGAAACAATCAAATCATCTTTTTTCTTTTATTACAACATTTAGATAATGCTATTTATAAAATTTTACTCTGCTGTATTTTCTCTTATTAGACATTTATTATACTATAGACTTTTTTTTTAATAATTCAATATTGAATTATTTTTTGACGGTGTCGATCGCACAATAAACTAATTATAATTCATTAACGAAATTCTCATTCTTAAACAAAACCGATATATTCGTTGTTTCTTCAATACTTTTAATGTTCAAATAAATATTCATATTCATTATATGACCTTGTCAATGATGAAATGACGTTAGTCTACATAATGAAGTCTATTTATATAGTACATTAAATATATATATTATTTTTTGTAGTATTATACATTAAAAAAAAAAGTCGAAATTGTATATGAGCTTTTATTATCACTTAATGTAATCGATTATTTTCAGCTTTCGATTTGACAGTATGTAAATTAACTTTGATGAAGTCTGCTTTTCTTTTCTTTTTTTGCATTGTTCTATTTCATCAAGTTGAAATTTTATTTATGATCAATTGCCAATCTATCATGGTCATATATGCAAAATTCAATAAATTAATGTTGAAATGAGACGGTATTGATTATATGTGGCTTCCAACATTGAAAAAAAATGACATAGAAAGCAAAAAGAAAAACGAATACTGTATAAGTATGTCAAGTATTCATTTTCGTCTGTGTCGCATTCATTTTCAAAAGTAAATTACAAATAACGTAGAATAGGATCACGTCTATTTAAAAATATAATACTAAGGTTTATATTCATAT
>CAJNOL010002340.1:19538-40632 GCA_905250125.1 Rotaria sordida | reverse complement strand
ACGTACCTGGGCTGAGATCGATTTTTGAGTGGGGGGGGGGCCTTAATGTCAGCAGAGACTTATGTATGGAGAAGTAGTAATTTTCAAATTTGATTAAGTATTCTTCGTTTTTTCTTAGCTGATGTAGTGATGCTATTATTTGAGTATTATTCAAATGCATTGAATAGATTGGAGTTGACGATAATTCTATGTTCCAGACTTGGGAAGAATTACAGTTCTTCAGTTATCATAAAAAATTTTCTTCGTTGTTTCACTGTTACAGAGCATTTAATATTCTTTATTGGATTATTTTCATTAATAAATGACTAGAAAATACAAAGAAAGCACCATGAAAGCTAATGAGATTAGATGTGATTCATTGGATATGCAATGCAGGACTAATCCTAAGGGAATTAAATTATCATTACAGTATCAGATACTAAGTAAGGGATAACGAAAAATCTGGCATCCTAAAAGGTCGATAGTAGAAAGGTATTTGGGTGAAATAATGATTTTTTTTTATACATCTTGCTCAAAAGTTCCCGAGATCGAGGAATTGGAATCTGTCATTCAGTTTCTAGAAATTCGTTATCTTGATTTCTCTCTATGCAAACACACTATTTCCCTGAAATAATCCTGCGATAACCAGAAATTATTGTGATCGGATGATTGACTAGGATTTCTCGACCTCGAAGAGTGTTGGACAAGTTCTGTGAAAAATCATTATTTAATCGAAATATTTTTTTCCTATCAAGATATTGGTGACGAATTTCTCATTATCCATTACTTAGTATCTGCTAATGTAATAGGAATTTCTCTCCCTATCACTACATCAGCTAAGAAAAAACGAAGAATACTTAATCAAGTTTGAAAATTACTACTTCTCCATACATAAGTCTCTACTGACATCAAATTAATAATTACATGTGATTATTGAAAAATGACTACTTCGAGAAAAATATTTCAAACATTGTCCATTTTGTCGTGGTATAAACTAACGTAAGACAGATCTTCTCTTGAAGAGGTCTTAAAAAGTAGGCGACATACCTTGTCGCAGCAGCAGTCTATGTACATTTATCGGTATTCGTTATCTTGATTTCTGTTTGTTTGTAATTTTTCATTCTCAAACACTTTTCATATTCATTATGTCTGAGAAGAAATGTTAAGCTTTTGTGTT
This sequence comes from Rotaria sordida, assembly GCA_905250125.1. Classification (NCBI taxonomy): domain Eukaryota; kingdom Metazoa; phylum Rotifera; class Eurotatoria; order Philodinida; family Philodinidae; genus Rotaria; species Rotaria sordida. The sequence goes on along the minus strand of CAJNOL010002340.1, from coordinate 39,476 downwards.
TGCTTTTTTTCGTTTAAGTACTATCAGCCATGCAGAATTAAGAAGCAACAGCGTCATAGAAAGAAGCGACGAAGGTCAATCACAGGAGTTGATTATCACAAGTTCGATACGATAATTGAGCGTAATAGTGAACAGGTAAACGATCAGCAATCTGTTCAGACATTAGATTTCCAAGCCAAAAATGATTCCATATGCATGTCTACAAACTTCGATACAAGTTCAAGTGCGATTATAGCAGTGGAAGACATCAATAAAATTACTGTTCAGACAGAAATAAGAAATAATTAGCTGATTGAGATCGATGATGTCACTGACATCAAGGAGGATCTCGAGCCTGTGATAGGATATGCTGCAGAACCTTTGTTACCACTTCATGAAGCATGTAGTCCGTTGTCCAACATTCTTCACAACTTATCATTCTACGTAGAATTGGCGCTCAATGAAACACTGCAAGAGCCACCCGATGGGTTGACTGTGGACGAGAGTGCTGCCATTCGTCTCTATACCATTGAATGGAAAAAACCTCATCGAAGTCTCTATTCAATGCTTAATCACACTCTCAAAGCGGCTCCACGTGAAGAACTTCGATCTTATTTCAAGTATATGAAATTGTTTTTGACTGCTCTCGTCAAGTTACCCTGTATTCCACCACAAACAGTTTGGCGAGGTGTAGTCAAAGATTTAAGTGCTGAATTTCCACCAGGCACTCTTGTGACATGGTGAGCACTTTCCTCGTGCACTTGTTCACTGCCTGTATTAGAAAATAATATGTATCTAGGTTTGGAAGGTGAGAGAACTCTTTTCTCGGTCGAAGCAATCAATGGTCGAACAGTGCAAGCTCATTCACATTTCATTACCGAAGATGAAATTCTTCTTTTGCCTGGTACACGCATGGAAGTTCAATCACAGTTTAGTCCCGCAACTGATCTTTATATCATTCATTTGAAGCAAATAAAACCGAACGAAACTCTTCTCGAACTTCCATTTGAAGGCAAATTTGAGAGAGAGAGAGCAAGAAATTTATGAACAAATATTTGAATTTGTTTTTTTTAGGAGCCCTTCTCTATCCGCCTGAGAATAAGAAAAAACCTTGGTACAAGAACAGACGAACAATGCTTGAATTAGCTCTACTCATCATAATCTGTATTGTTGGGGTGATTGTTGGTGCAGTACTTGGTTCAAGACGACCACCACCTCCTTCCCGTATGTTGCATTAATTTTCGTCTCGAAAATGTTCGCCTTTTGTTGCTAATCTGAACTAGTAAAATGTTGAGAAGTTGACGCATTATAAGAAGCTAGAAACTCATTGAAATAACATCTCACTCTGAATCTGCTGGAAATCTTCTATGAGCGATCCATTGGAAATATGTCATCCTCTTAGAGTAGATATGATTCAACCATTGACGAACACTTACAATTTTTTCCGAAAATAATCATAAATAAGGAAGCATTTAGAACACCAGTGTACTTGATCCTATTATTAGAATTAACTAAAGATGATTGATTGTTGATGAATATCATCTAACTCAAAGATTTGAAAAATCAAAAAAATTGCATTAAAATGATAAAACGAACTTAAAAATCAATGTATTCCTAATTCATTGCATTCGTCTCATTAAATTTTTTTTAAAATAAAATTCATCAGAGTGATTTATGATTTTTTTTTTGACTTTTTAAGTCTAAGGGATATTTACTGGTTCAATATTCACTCTTACAAGTGGAAGCTTATTGTAAAGAAACCTTTAGAATTTGTCTTTGAGTTCTAGATAATAATGCTACATGAGTAGAAAAGATGGACACTATGACCAGAAATCTTTATCATCAGACTGTAAGCAGAAAATCTTGGATGCGCATACAAGTCTAGCGAAACTATTCTTCAGAAAGTAGTTCTTTCAAAAGAAACATCCTTCGTCTATCGAAATTTCAAGATCTAACAAGACGTGTGGTCTTGCCTTTGTTTCTGTCTTTTGATAATAATTACTCATTTATTTAGTATGTTGGCCTCAAAGACCGAACTTGCTAATGGATTATTTTTGGTCATTTGATTGTGGTGATGCTCGAGAAGATTTGACCGGTTTGTACAATGGTACATTTGTAAATGGTTCTGCAACTGTTTCACCTGACTTTTCCGGACAAGGTCAGGCGTTGTATTTGAATAGGGACCAATATCAATACGTTATTCTTCCTCGCTCATTAAATTTAACATTCAACACAAGCTTCACAGTGTCTTCTTGGCTTTTAATAGCTGGCTATTTGACAAAAACTATTTTAAGCGATTGTAATAACTTCAATTCAATATGTATCAGCTTTATCATCACTGATACAACTATTAACATTGCGGTTTTAAATTGGAATAATGCAACTATACTGCAGGAAGTCTCTGTTTCTGTTCAGAAAAATATTTGTCAATCTTGTTGGATCCATGTAGCGTTCGCATTTGATCATCGAACTGGATTGGCTATTTTCTATTTCAATGGTATCGAAATTGAAAGAAAAATTGTAAATTTGATTTATGAAATCTTGCCACGAGTGAATCAAACAAAATTGTCCTATATTGGATTAAATGCAGTGACGAAGGCGCTACCATTCTATGGTCTCATTGATAGTTTGGCTGTTTTTTATGCAGTGAAAAATGCCAGTGTACTTCTTTATGAAGCAACCGTACTTTGTCAATACAAGTTCGATAACGATGATATCAATGCTGGTTGGGGTCCAAATAATATTCGAGCACGCAGTCAACATGTCTATCGATCGTTGTTGAACAATCAGACTAATCTTCTTTTTAATGATAGTGATTCATATTTTCAATCGTCTGGATTCACTCTACTGTACTCAAATGCTTATAAATATTCGATAGCTTTCTGGCTTCGTTTACAAATAGAGAAATCGGAGAAAGCTAATAGTGCTATAGCTGTCCTACAGCTAACATCTTCGATCTCTGCAGTATTATCAACCAGCTACACATGCATCATGAGTATACATGTTTACTCGGATAATCAGACTTTAGGATATTTTTTCCCGGACAACTTCGATATAGTCAATGTTAATGGTTCATTCATAGAAAATAACACTTGGGTTCATATTGGTGTAGCATACGAAAGTCCACAAACATATTATTTTTATCAAAACGGCAAACTGATTGCTAATGATACGAATCGACGTTTCTCCTCGATCATATCTGATGAATCACGATTCTCTGTCACTATTGGAAGCGCATACTTGAATGATTCTGATCCGAACAAGCCTGACAATTTTGAACAAATGAAATGTTTTGCTAGAATTCCAGCTTTTAATTATACGAAGATGTATGGATATATAGATAATTTTGTGTTTTATTCGAGAAACTTAAACGCATCTGAATTTGCAGCTTTGGCCACGTCTCATATTACATAGAGTTTGGTTGAAGAATTTTGACAGTTTACTTGAACTTGAAGTTTATCATTAGCTAGAATATTCTCTATTTCTACTATTATCTTAAATAGATCATGTTGATTTCGTACAACAATTTTTCGCTTTTCTATTAACAAGAAAGTTTGCTCTATCCCAGCTCTATAAATGTGACAGCTAAAATTCTTTGAACTTGTTTTCATGACAATTTAAGATCGATAAATGCAGTGCTATGTTTGACTAGCAACTTGCTGACATTGTTCAACTTGAAATGATAGAATGAAGAACAAGATATACTGAGCAGATATTATTAGAGAAACATTATATATTGCATGATGTGTACTTGTTTCAAGATTTAGAAATATAATTCAAAGTTGGGTGAGGGTGTGGGTGGATGCGGGTGTGGGGTGTGGGTGGATGCGGGTGGTGGGTGTGGATGTGGGTGTGGGTGGTGGGTGTGGATATGGGTGTGAGGTGTGGGTGTGGGTTGTGGGTTAAGAGAAGAACCACACCCACCCACACCCACCCACACCCACCCACACCCACCCACACCCACACCCACATCCATACCCACACCCCACACCCACACCCTCACATCATACCCACACCCACACTCCCATACTCACACCCACACCCCACCCCAAAATAGAGCTAATTCGTTCAATACTGAATATACTTTCCAATTCGATGGATAATAAAATTTTATTACACGAACGATTATTTCATGAGAGAAAGTAAAATACTTCTGACATCAAACGAATTTTAGCCTTATCATTTCTGTCAATTTATATGATACAGATTTTTAGCACAATCGAAATACATACATGTTATAAGAACACACTGTAACAAGTCCATATCTCTTGCAGTTATGATTCATACATCTTCTTTCTCGTATGAAAAACACGTTCAGGAGAATTTTGTCATTTAGGTATCTTACAATCAAATAATTTTTTTTCTATTGCTTAAGGCAATCTCATATGTCCAATTTATTATCGCCAAAGCTCTGGTGTGGGTGTGGGTGTGGGTGTCGATCTGTCTAATTGAAAGCCTACACACCCACACCCATACCCTTCTTATTCGTTTCCATTACTTAATAGCATGACTATATTCAATACAATAGAACAGAAAGAGAAACGAGTGCGGCAATCGCGCGATCATAAACAAATATCTTCAATCATCGAATTTTCTCATCTTTTTCAACTTAATCTCGAATATGCTCATATCGATTATGTTGAACAATTTCTTCTCAATACAAATACACATCTTCCATGTCTCAATCACCTTGAAATCCAATATGAACATTTGAGAATTATAACAGAAAATGTCACAAGTAATGCAACAAGAGTTAATTGTGCAAAAGTGAAACGTCTTATAATTAATGAAGGAATTGTTCATTCAAGAGATTTTTATCTCTATTTTCCTTTATTGTGAATAGATTTGCATCTAGATGGATTATTAAATTTTGTTCATATATAAATAAAAAAAGAAGTGAAAATACTCGTTTATATTCTCAAATAAACATCGAAAAATAAGATAATTACGATATGTTGGTAAAACTCAAGTTATCAGCAAAAAAGTCAGATTGAATTATTTTTTATGCAATGTATTCTTCTTTTGTCATTGATTGTCGATCACGTTTTATTAATTCAGAGTAAAAAGAGAATGGTTATCTACCTTATCCAACTATAAATCCATTCAATGATGATTTTATATTCGACACATACTAAAGAAAAGAATAATCGATGATTCATTAGATGTATCTGTATAGAAAGGAAAACAAAGAATAGAACATGATCATACTTCGTCAGTTAACTACATACATATTCAGTCATTCTGTTTCGTCAACAGAGAACATATATGTGAATCATTCATACCTTTTCTTTTAGATCATATTGAATTTTGAAAAAAAAGAGATATGAGCCAAGTTGAACAAAAATTAAGTTCTAATCGGTCTTCTAAAAAAGAAACAAAGAAATTAGTACGTAAAGTTCACAATATTCCAGAAACGTAAGTTATTAAAGAGTCTAATGCTCATATTTTTGATTTTCGTATAGGATGCCAGTCACTTTGATTGAAAATTTGTCCAACGAATTTTTTTATGAAATATTTGATTATCTTCATGGTATTGATATATACAATTCATTTTCAAATCTTAATTATCGTTTTCAACAACTACTCAATTCTTCATCTCTTCTATTTAAAATAAAAGTTCATACACAATCTAATGAATCATCTATGAATATCTATAAACAAATTATACTTCTTAACAAGCATCAAATATTTTCAATTGATTTATATATACCATTACAGAACAAACATTTCTTTTCGTTGTTTTCCATCGATTCATCACTTGATCATCTCGAATCACTTACTCTTAGTCAACTTGATTCAAATGTACTTTCGTCAGTTATTTTTAATTTATCTTCTTTACCACGTCTTTTTTCATTAACTATTAACAAATTCAATAGTTCAAAAGATTTAACTGATACTTATCGAATTGTTCTTGCTTTACCCGTATTGAAATATTACAAATTCTCAGCAGAAAATTTAGATTTATCAATCTCATTTCCTATATCAAACAATAAACAATTCAGTACAATTAAATACCTTGTTATTGATCATTTTTGTACTGCTAGCCAACTACATGCTATATTATCTTATACACCTCAACTTGAACGTCTCAATTATATGGATTTAGTCGGAAATGATATAAATATTGGAATTATTTTACCAATTACACTATCAAATTTAACACATGTTTCTATATGTACATGGGTGAAAACGTTTGATAAATTTGAAACATTTATTAGTAAATTATATTCGAAAGTAAATTTTTTATCGATTATTATTCTACATGAAGATATTACTTATCTGGATGCTAATCGATGGGAAAAATTAATTTTACAATATTGGCCTCAATTAGAAAAATTTTATTTTCAATATTATGAATATAATGGTGATGATAGTGAATTTCCATTATACCTTGCCGAACGAAATCAATTTAATTCGTCATTTTGGATTGAACGAAAATGGGTATTTAAAGTAGATATTTCTTATAACGATATCATATATTCAGTCTGTCCATACAGGTACATCGAGAAGAGGTTCTTATTATGAATAATTTATCTTATTTTATTTTTTTTTATACAGACAACGATGGTATGAACATGATGCACAATATAAAAATATTAATTATTCTATTGAATTTTTGAAATATAATCAATTAACTATTACATTGGTTCCTTCTGATGAATGTTTTGAATTATTTATTATCAGTATCAATCGTATTTTATCTATAGGTCAAATTTATTATCTTGAAATTCCAAACAAAAAGATTTTTATTGGTATATTAATTCAAATAATTGATTTATTACCTGAATTGAATTCATTAAAAATTCATTCTTTATCATTATCAGAACCAAGAGATTTATGTGAAGATGAAGTTGATATTTGTTCTTCAATGGAAGAAACAAGTAAAATTACAAATGTGTATTTGGAGAAGATGATTGACATTACAGAAGTTTATTTTCTTATGGTACTTTGTCCTTATATGAAACATCTCAAAATCGGAATAAATAATATGAATGTTGAATTATTTGTACGAAATATTTTGAATAAAATTAATAATGAATGTAATGATCATCTTCGTTTATTATGTTTTCATGTTCAAGCAGCAGATGATAAAATGATTAAAAACTTATACAAAATGATTAATGGTGAAAAACTACTTTTTGATTATACAATTAAACGTTTATATGACAATATCTATTTGCAATGGAAATAATTTTTTTTTTAATGAGCGTTATATTTATTCTTTAAAAAAAAACGTTTGATAAATGAAATAAATGTTTTAACTTATTTGATTTATTTTATCAATTATCTTGATGAGAAGCAAATAATTCTGAATCAAAAAAAATCAGAGAGGTCTTTTAGTAGTTCAGTGGAGTTTTTTTTTTTTTTGATATTCTTTATCAATAATAAGCAGTGTATCAAAAGATTTTCGACAAAATAGAGGACGGTTCGAAAGTCATTTTACCAGAAAGAGAAGGTTGAATATCTTCGCTATATTTTGACCTAAATCAGACATCGTTTTCGAGTGCAGGTATTATCAGAATATATCTCGTTGTACCTCCTTTACTTGAAACAAAGAAAAACAAGCCAAGCCAAGAAAACAAGAAATGGAGCACTGATTGAAATCTAGATCATAGCAACTCATACTTATTCTCACTCACCATTGTTTTAAATTGATTAATTCGACAAATATCTTCTTTCGAAAACAGTGATTGATGATGTTTATCAGGTTTCTAAATTGGAAAAAAAAATCCGAATGATAATTATCTCTAACCATCAACTTTATCTTGCATCTTTTTTGTTCTCCAAGAATTTCTAAGCGAGTAATACTATCAAAACATGCTTGGAATTTTAGTTGCAATATTCGATAATTGCATGAAATTGTTTTCAATAGGACTGCTTTTGTCTATGAGAATGAGTTCTATAAGTGCAAAGACAGAACTAATCAACACTAAAGCAATATTCTAGAATACAAGAAGTAGAAGATAGCATACTACCCTTTGATAGATAGTTCTGTTTTTGACTATTCAAGAATGGATTGAGTTAATTCACTTTTCACAAATTTATTGTAGTCGAAGTAATATCTAGAAGTTTTTCATTAGACATTCTTTCTTAACCCTTTGCGTCCGGGCGACGCGAATTCGCGTCCTGAGATTTCAGAGCCTGAATAACTTAAAAAACACAGTCTGTTGATTATTTAATTATATGAATTGCATGGAGATTTATGTTTAGGATATTTGTGCGTTAAGATTATCTATACTTACTTATGATTATTGGTTGTCTCTTAATTCTTTGAGTACTGGATTATTTTTATATAGCAAAAAGGACGGGGAACGGTTGATAGACAAATCGGCCATATAAAAATTTTTTCATTCGAAACCACAACTATATTATATCAAACGAAAGAGCTTAATGAGTTGAGCACTTTTTGTGACGAAACTTAGTCTTTTAAATGAAACCATGAAGAGTTCTGAGTAAGCTAACTTGTAAAATTTCAGTCATTTTAGTCGTTGTCACATTCAGAACTCTTCACGGTTTCATTTAAAAGACCAAGTTCTGTCACAAGAAATGCTCAACTCATCGAGCTCTTTCGTTTGGTATAACATAGTTGTGGTTTCGAATGAAAAAATTTTTATAGGGCCGATTTGTCTATCAACCGTTCTCCGTCCTTTTTGCTATATAAAAATAATCCCGGACCCAAAGGGTTAAATTAAGTCCTATTCATCCCAAAAAGAACACCACTTTTAGATAAGATATGCCTCTTTGTTTTTTTCTTTTCAACTAGGAGAACTATTATTCACAAGAAAATCCGTTGTCCTTTCCTTAATAATACATTCATGTATGACTTTTTCTGTAAATACGTATACGTCGATATTTTTCTTGTACCATGATTGTGATCAAAGAGATACATGTAAATGTAGTACCATGTTCTGTTATTCGTCTGAAATGACTTGCACAGGTAAGATGAGAATACAATTTTATCGTTTTTTTCCATTGGTTTCATTCTGAAAACGAGTTGTAATGAATATGCAACTTACTATTGCTCTTTTCATGTTTAATTTTATATATATATTCTTTCTTTTCTACTCTTTTCTGTATAACCATGTTATTTTCATTTTTCAAACTAAATAAACTATAGCCGGCTTATAATAAGCGAGAGCCAGGCTCAAAAGACACAAAACATTTTTTGAGCTCAAAAAGGATTTCATTGGGCTCAAATAGAATCAACTGGGTTCAAATGTTGTTAATTAATGGTTCTAAAAAAATGCTCATACCCTCTAGCTCTGATTAGCATAAGATACGTCCAGTACAATGGCCCATGTAAGTGATTTACAATTACTTTTTTATCACTCACTGAGTGATTCCAAATTAGAATCGGAGTCAGCGATTCTGATGCCATAAAAAATTCATACTGTCGAATCCAATGCGATTCTGATTTGCAAAAAAGGGTACTTTGCCTATCCCTAACGCCAACAGTCTAGAAGCAAGTGAATCGTCACTCAATCAACGTTACCTGTACATGTGACAATATAAAAAGAGATGAAATTCTGTAACTTTTGATCGCGCCGATATGAAATCTTTATTCATTCTTATGTCAAACAATCCCATGACCGAGATTCTGATTCGAATTTTGTCGGAATTCAACGAATATCGATATAATCCCGTCAGAATTTGCTGGTATTCAGTTGAATCCGACTATCGGAATCCTGGTCATGAGATTCCCAGTTACTTTCGATGAACTCTGTCGGTATTACGACCATACGACAGGATCCGATGGCGGGTGTGGGTGTAGACTAAGAGAAAACTCACACCCACCCCCACACCCCATCCACACCCACACCACACCCCACACCCACACCCACACACCCACACACCCACACCCCACACCCACACCCTCATAGATAATTGATGATATATATTCACATTTAAATGAAATATCTTTTATAAAATTGATGTTCATCTAAATCATATCCACAAATATCTTGAGCTTTTTTTATATAACGATATATAGCATGAAAGTCTAATGTTCGATTAGAATTTCTAATATGAAGAAATTCCAAACTGGTTAAAAACGTTAAACAACGTATTTTAAGTTTTTCATCAATCATTTGAAATTAATCTCAACCTAAAGACATATTAAAATAAATTATTTTTTTTTTATTATCTTAGAATCGATAAAAGATATAAAATTGTATAATTATTTCGTATTTTATTTAAAACAATGAAATTTTTCAAATCCGATGTTTTTAATCTTAATAAAAAAATCTCTTACAATTAGAAATCGTTGATTATATTTTTCGTTTAAATTTTTACCATTAATATCTGAATAATCAATATTCCTCATTATTTTCTTCTATTAATACTAAATTCCTCATCAAACTATTTCATATGAATCTTTTTTTTTCATTTATTTATAGTTAATGACCAAGTGCGCTCTTAAATGAGAAATATGTGTTTTAAAATTGATTTTACAGAGAAAAGAACGTAGAAACGGAAGAGAACAAAATATAAATGGTGACTTGCAGAGTAATGATGGATCTTTTAAGGATATGTATCCTAAGACATGATGATCTTTTGATAGAGAGAGGATCTATTTTAACAGTGAGCAGGATTCGAATATAGAGCTTTTATATTGATAACTGAAATCGATATCATTGAAATCCTTTTTTCATCAATGGTTTTTCATTTAGAATTAGAAATGATCGTCTCTTTGTTAGCGACTGGAAAATTCCGATTGAAAGGATAATTATTAGATTTAATCATACTAGAAAAACTAACAAATTCATTTCATAACAATCATTATAGAGAAAATAGTTCCACGAAACATTTAAACTATAAAAGAAACTGTAGATAATATTTGCTTTACGCTTTCAAGTTCCAAATTGAATTTTTGTAAGATTTCGAAGAGGCATATCAATTCTATTGTATTCCTTCATTTTGGATAAACTATTCAATCACATCAGAAGATCAGAATAGTCAAAGTTGATCTTTTCGTCTATAAAAATAAGAAATTTTCTTTACTTTAAATATTATTTTACCATCTTTTCTATTGAGTTTAGCTGAACACGAGAGAGATCAATGTTGAGGATGAATCTTCCTTTTCATCTGATCTTTCCATTAAAAAACAAAATGATGATTTATATTTATCTCTATCATTCGATTTTCAGTAATTAGACATTATTCAATTATTATTAAATTATATCAATATGTTTAATTAATCACTTTTCTACTCTTTCAACGATCAAGAAAATGATTGAAATAACAAAGTTTATTTACCTTTATATACTTTAATAGAACGAATATCAGAATATATATATATATATCATTGAATTCTTCAATAAATAAATAAACTGATCGATCTAAGTGAAAGAGATATTTGTTAATATGTCGCCAAATAAAAATATTTGAATGATTACTAAAAAAAAAGAAAAGAATATAATTGAATTGATAGGTTCTCGGAGTTTTGATAAAAATTAGATATCTTAGATCCGATTAAGAGAAGGTTCTAGTCTATCAGAGAAAGAAAATAAAAGATGTTGAGAGAATGTTATTCGATTAAATAAACACTTAACATTTCTCCATTGATATTCGATAAAAAAAAAAAATAAATTTTAAATGAATTTCTTATTTGTTCTATATCATTTAATGATAATTCAGATTCTGAAAAAAACATAAAAATGAAAATAAATTAAATAAATTATTCTATAATGTAAATAATATTGACCAATGAAATTTCCATCGATAATAGATCTTGATTTTCTTTCGATAAATAAATTATTTATGAGATGAACTTGAACTTTTTCAATATAATTTAAATTGTTAATAATCCATTTCAAATAAATAAATTTCGAATGATGATCAATAAAAGTTGTTAAACTAAAATATCCGAGTTTCGGTAATCTGAAAATAATCGAATTATTTTTATTAATTGAAAAAATAAAAAAACTATTATGAGAAATTCATTAAATAAAAACTATTTATTTTTCTCTTCTTTTGTTTTTACTTAATTAAACCAATTTTCATTTGATTGTTTCAATCTTTCAACATTCGATCTGTGTAATAAATAAAATATAAATGACATTAGTTCAAGATTGGATAGATATTCAAGAAGATTTTAAAGAAAATATTCATATCTAACTCGAATATGTAAATTACGAAGAGTTAAATATCGATGAATCTGTCCATCTATGAGATCATTGCTAATATTAAGTCGAAGAGATATTAAATGATATTTTCCATAAAATAGTTGACAAACAAATACTTTGAAGATGATCATTTATTTTTCTATTGTTTCTCAAAGAAAAATAAAAGAGAAATGTTTTATTATTAATCTTTTTTAGTATTAAAATTCTACATTGAAAAAAAAGCATTGTTTATCATCTTAATTTTCTAAGAGAATATAAATCCCGCTAAACTCTCTCACCTAATAATAGGCTCGATAATTTTTTAAAAGATGACTTATAAAAAAAATCTACTTTATAAAGTAGATTAATGCTCAAAGATTTAAAGAGAAAATATTTCCGTTTAAGAAAATATTCTCACTTTCGAAATAATATTTAATTGTAAACAATATTTAAAAAAAAGAAAATATTTTTTTAATAAAAGTCCTTTAGTTTTTTTTAATTTTAGATTTAACAATTTAAAACTGATATTTATAAAATGTGACTTGTTTTTAATCGATCAGACTATCGAATATTAAGAATGACTATAGAAAAAGTCAATCTATTTTTATTGAGTCAATTCGATAATAATTTAAATCAATGAATAATTAGAAGATGTTTACCATAATGATAATATAGAATTAAAAAACGAAAGAAAATTTATTTTTAATTGTATACTACTCTTACCATATTCATATATAAGGATTTTTCTTAGTATTGAGAAAATAATCAATTGTTAAATTCTACGAAATTGACTTATCAGATAAATTTCTACATATAATCAAATAATAAATAGATTTTCAACTAAGAGTTATCTAATCAAATAAGATTTATCGAGAGAATAAAAATTCTAGATTGATTCATGGTTATATTTATTTGTTCCTAAGTTATGATAATTTTACTTGATTTATCTTCAGTGATAGAGTTGATCAACAAATATCAAACAGATATTTTCATCTTAAAATTTGATCAAAATTCGATTTTATGCCACTTATAACATACTATCTATTTCACCTCCAATCAATTAGTTCTTTCTTAAATATAGAATTCTCAAAATGGATACTTTAGAAGACATTTAAAAAAAGTGAAAATTTCTCGAGAATTTCATATTTGAAGTTAAGATGACATCGATTTAAGGGTAGATTTACAGATTAATTTTCCGATAGTGATATTTTTTTAATATTCCCTACTACTGACTGAAAATCCGGTAAAATGGTCATAAGTAGAGATATATTAAATCAATCTTTTAAGTTGTGAGTTATAGTAATTTCTTTTCCAAGGGTCTCGATCATAGTCCTTGTAAACCTGATCTGCTACTAATTTAATCCCAATGATTTTAGTCTTTCGAATACCGACTAGGACTCTGGTCCTAGTCTTGAGAAAACTAGTTCAGAATTAATGCTGATTAAATTGAAAAATTGTTAGATAGTCATCGATTGATGTAATCCATCGACGATGAATCCCATGTTTTTATTTTTCGGTTGTTTCATCTGAATTTTGTTTTTATTAGTATCATTTATAAGATCATTCGCTGAGAGCTATAGAAGATTTAATTATAATCTCTAGTTTCGGTTCGATCTTGGAGGATTATGATCGAAACTTGCCCTATATATATCAATTAATAACTGAAGAGTAGAATACTATGGATGAAAATCATTCTGAAATATTTCGTCTGAATAGATCTTATTTAATGATATGTATTTTATCTCACAAGATTTCTCTGTCAAGATAAAAAATTAAATTTTTAGTTTATAGTAAAAAGATCGGTAGTTTTTTAAAATGTTATCATATTTGATTATAGTTGTCAGTTATAGTTCATTCTCCGAATACAAATATCTATTATAGAGATGATCACATCTAGAAAGCCTCCTTCTTCATAGAGATTCAACTAAATATGCTTTAATAAGAAAATATCGATTACAGAACATATATCGGCAAAAAATCATAACGCGTCACCTCTGATACCGGAAGTTCGAAGTCGTCATTCCGAGAAACTGTTATTTGTATGTTGTAGGGGATGGTCGAAAATATATGAAAGCATATCTTATTCAGGTATACACGTTTTCAATCGCGCTTAGAATTTTCTGACAAAGATACCACAAATTTGTGATGAAAATTAGTAAATTTGGCCTGATCAATTAATTGGACGTTTTACCGAAACTCTTCAGAATGTACCCACTTGGTTACTGCATATTAATTGTGTCTTAGTAAAGGCATCTATTAAAAAAGAAATTAATTTTCTATGCTTTCTAGTTTTGGGTGTGGGGTGTGGGTGTGGGTGTGGGTGTGGGTGTGAGTGTGGGGTATGGGTGTGTGGGTGTGGGTGTGTGGGTGTGGGTGAATGTGGATGTGAGGTGTGGGTGTGGGTGTTGGTATAAGTTTCATATCCACAGCTACACCCACTCACACCCCACACCCACACCCACACCCACACCCACACCCACACCCATACTCACACCCCACACCCACACCCACATCCCACACCCACCCCACACCCACACCCCATACTCACACCCCACACCCACATCCCACACCCACACCCACACCCTATACCGACGTTGTTTGTGCCATAATTAGCGATAGCAAGGTCCATCTGTTTGTCGTTGTTGAAATCGCCACTGACAACCGCAAACGGAAAAGAATCATAACCCGTAGTATATGTGCTCGGCCTTGAAAAGCTGCCATTTTCATATCCGAAAAATATGCTTACACTGTGTGTGCCGTAGTTAGCAGTCACAATATCTAGTGCTGTGTCATTGTTAAGATCTCCTACATGGATCCAAACTGGGCGAGATGATGCCATTGAAAGCATTGTTTGACTTGCAAAAGACCCATTTTTGAATTTAAGAAGTACACCAACGCTGTTTGTACCAAAATTTGCGATGGCAACATCCAACTGACGATCGTTGTCGAAATCACCAACAGCAACCATGCACGGAGCAGAACCAGAACCGGTGAAATACTTGACTGGGCTTGCTACAGTGCCATTGCCATATCCGAAATATATAGATATATTGTCAGCAGCATAATTGGTAACGACAATATCTAACAAAGCGTCGTTGTTAAAGTCGCCCATGGCGACAGATCGTGGATCATACTTATAGTCAATAGGATTTCGGGCCGTTGCTTTAAAATTAAGTTTACATTTTGGAACTAAGTAACACAAGAATAAAGAAATAGAGACTAATCAGCTATTATGGTTGAACTATCCCTAGTAGATTATATCAAATTCCCATAATTCCGATGATATTCTGTTGAAATTTGTCGGACGATAGCAATCAGATTCGGATGGGAATCAGTACTTTTCAACAGAACCTCGTTGAATCTCATGAAACTCATCATTCAGATTAATCATTGTACGCTCTCTTTCATTTCCTTGACAATTCGTTCACGAAGTGTATAGTGACTTTTAAATAGCAGATATCATAACTAATATTATTTAAGTAAGGATCATAGACTGATCCTAACTATATGACCAAAAGCACTATCATCTCTATCTTACAGGTTCTTCCATGGTATGACACGCCATCGGGCACAAATATACCGTAATAGCAAAAATTCTAAAGTGTTTCGAAATTAAAAGAATACTAATGACGTTGTGTTACAACAATTCTCTAATTGCGTCATGAATGTTGTGCATCGATAATTAACAGTAACAGTTAGGATAGGGTAGGTTTTCCGCTGGTGGTATCTGGGAAAATACAACGGATAGTTAAACAGAATTTTATTAATAATATTTGCTTGACGAATTGAGCGATTATTCATTTTCGATATTGTCTATGTGGACCTGTGATTTCCTATTGTCTGATCGTACTGCATTTGTTATAATATGGCCTCTATAGCTATATGATGGTTTCTATTTTTCTAAATGACGAGATCATTCCAACATTCTCGTTTGTTATCCTTAGATTCATTTATTGCTAGATCTAAATCATCACAGCAATGTAGTTTCCAGTATATTTCGAAAGTTTCAACGAAAAAGGTATACCTTCTTCAAATGATCAAGTTCGAAGGATTAACACTGGAACATTCATGATATTCTGATAAATATGGGAGATATACGGGAGGAAAATATCAAGCCGAAATATCATCATCTAACTTTTTAGTACACGGTGGTCTATTACGAGATATGAATATAACAGGCATAACTTACAAAAAAAAACAATTCACGGAGAAAATTCATCAACTAATATCCTTGGAAGTGTCACGTTCATTATTACTTAGACTTCTACTTATCACAGTAATAGTAAATGTCTTTATGATTGAAAAATCTCCTGTATCGCAGTAATAAACACTTAGCATAAGTATAGGTTCTTCATTGTTGCATCATAATCTTTATCACTTATCACTGGTTAGGTAAGTATTTGGTGGTACCGATTATTATGTAACAGTAAGTGGTAAGTGATACTTGCCAGTAATTAATAAGCACTTTGTATTTAATCAGAGGACTAAGGAGACAAATTGCCGCTGCCGACAAGTTATCTTATTGAATAAAAGAAAATATGTCCGTTTAACTTTCCACTCCAAGAAAGCTTATTTTACGAAAACAACCATGTGTTTGAAGTTTGATCAAATGATTTCGAGAGGCGAGGAGTTCAAATCCATTCATGGTTGCTCACAGTTACTAGTATCGTTATTTTCAAAACGAGTATATATTTCAATGCAGAATGAGACGACGAATCGTTCGATGCTACATTCAAACTATTTAGGAAGCGATTCGATGGCTTCTGATGCAGATTACTATACCACATTTTTATTGCATTCAGATGGGCATATACTAACAATAAGTTTGCCAAAATATTTGTTCATCTGCCCATAAATAGTTTCATTTGAAAGAGTAGCAAATTCTGCACAAATTTTGATATGAATCATCCCAAAATAGGAAACATAAGATGAATTTATAATGAACTAATAGTATTTCTCTTAAGAGTTTGATGCAGTTTTTGACAGACTACACATCGGCACAATTTTCTTGTGGATATCATAAATATACAGATGACAAAACTTCACTAATCATCGTAGATCATTTCCAGAAAAAAAACTACATTAGCGTGCAATCATTCAAAAACTGTATCACTCCATCGTAAAAGCCACTTCGAAAGCAATTGAGATGTCTAAACCTTCATGATACACCTGAAATATCGATAGAAACACTATTTGCTCACCATAAATTGAGCTTATATTTACTATTAGATGCTTTGACAAACTTATTGTTAGTATACAACCACCTGAATGCAGTGAAAATATGGTATAGCACTCTGCGTCAGCAGTCATTAGATTATTTCTCAAATAGTTTGAATGTGGTATCAAATGATTTGTTAGCTTATTCTGCATTGAAATATGTACTTCTTTTGAGAGTTCCGAAGTCAACCGGTTTGTCTTCTTTATGCACCTCTTCTGCAGATTCCTCGACTCTACAGACGTATGATCAAAGTTTATAGAAAATTGTTGTTTCCATAAAACTGACTTTCTTTGCGACAAAAATCAAACTGACCAATATTCCCTCACTCGAATATCATATTTCTAAATACCCTCTGTTTGACCTAATAGTTTTTACATTAGTAGAACACGCAGAGTAGAAAAAAAAACTACAAAAGAATTCGTGCTATTGTCCATATCTCAATAAAGTAATTTTTTCACAAACTGATTTTTTAGAAACTCATCTTACGTATCGTTTCTTGTCATATAAAAATAGAAGATCTTTAGTTAACTTTTTTTACTTAATAAGAAAATCAAAATGATATAGGAAATGAGAATGAAATAAAAGATCAAGAAAATAATTGATCAATCTGATGATAATGATAGTTCGAAAAAAGGAGTGTAAACCACAGTTCTAGTTGTACCAAGATCAACGAATCATTGACCCATCAATACAACGTTTTCATGACATACATTTGTTTGAAATGTGAAACAAAAGTCTTTAACATTCTGAAATAGATCCAAATCAACTTCCAAAAAAATTATTGAGCCATGTGTGTTCGGTCATAGGTCGAAAAGTTAGAAACAGGTGTGAGTGTGAGGTTAGATTAGAGAAACATTTACCTTCCGACATCTACACTATATCCACCAATATGGTGATATGTGGATACTAATTGTAATAGATCTTCTAACTTATGATCATCTAATTCCTCATGATGACTCAATATCATTTCCGTTTCAAATATATGAGACGTTCGTTTCAAAATATAATCCAAATATTTATAAAGATTAAATACAATTTATTCTTTGCTAGAATTGATTGAAGATAGTGAATTATAGGATAATTTGTCTGATATCAGATTTTAGATAGTCGATTACTAGCTAGCTATTAGTCAAATAGAATCATTATTTGATGGCGCACATACAAAGCTTTATAGTTTCAAGGAACGTAATAAGGAAATGAGAACTCATTGGACAATACAAGAGAGAACACACATGAACCATACAGAAAGATCGAGAAACGAAAACGAATGTATCGAAACATGCTAGACAAGAGGACGTATACACATTCAGACATAATAGCAGAACGAAAGAAGATATAGATGGAACACATATAATGCTTACTGTCCTCTACAGACAACATAAAGTGAGAAAATGTAAAGAAGATATGTACTGTAGAGAAGAAATATTTACTTTTATCACGTTCTATGGAAAAAATCACTTGTATTTTCTCTTATTCTGTCGCATTTCTATTATATCCAAGAACATATCGATGAAATAGAGAAAAAGAAATCTAGAATAAGCTGCTGTTTTCATTTAGAGATGTGACAAAATACCACCAAAAATAACAGAAGAAGTGATTCAAAAACATTGAATGAGATAAAATTGATCTTTCTGCAAAAAGTAACAATTTGTAATATCAGTTTGTCAAAAATCAGACCGTGAAATTGTTGCTTTATTGAGATATGAAAAAATGTATATATAGAAAACACAACAATCTTCGCCTTAGAAAAACTCATTATCTTTCTTCCTCTAGAACAAAGCGGCAATGGGATGATTTTTTCTGGAATTCTTTTTTAATCTATAATTTCTAGCAATAAGTTAAATGAAAGTGTCCGACTTATGGACGAAGTATTAGATCTACTAGTGATGATCAACTTGATTGGATCGCATTCGTCACTACTAATTTGAAATCGAAAAGTGAAGCATTTGAAATCGAAAAGTGAAGCATTTGTAATGCTTTTAATCTGTTCTCGCTTAATGATTTGCTTCGAACATGTCGATATCAAATATTTTATCACAATTTGAATTTTTTTAACCAAAGCTCACAATACTAGTAAAACAGAACCAAATTAACTATGGATTTTTATCGTACTGAATATGAAGGATGCAAAGTAACAAGGATATACCTGATGATTTTGGTGCAGTAAAACAAACTACCAGTATACCAATAGTCATAGCTATACTTGTAAACATAGGCAATACAAAGACAGGTTTCGTACTTAAATTCAGTATTGACCAGCAACAAGATTTTCTAGGAAAGAACAACAACGACCATATTTAATATCAAAAAAAAAAGTCATACCCAGTCTGTCGAATCGTATAATTTTCCATTCGATCGATGGTATGGTTCTGAACGTTTCTTGCATTTTGTGGATTTGAAACTGGATTTGCTTCTTCGTTTGCACCAACGAAAGCATCCTCCTTAGGAAGCGAGCAATCGACCGATTTTGCACTTTTATCCATAGAAGCCATTTCAATCTACGAGAAGGCAGACGTAAAACAGCAACACAAAATTGATATGCGCATATTAGTCTATCTCTAACCATGGGAAGTTTCTACAAAAAACTGTCAATGCAATGGTTTTGCGTAGTGCATTCAGTCGATATACGTATAAACG
>CAJNOL010002340.1:0-19438 GCA_905250125.1 Rotaria sordida | reverse complement strand
CTATACCTCCTATATCTCCTATATCTCCTATACCTCCTATATCTCCTATATCTCCTATACCTCCTATATCTCCTATATCTCCTATACCTCCTATATCTCCTATACCTCCTATACCTCTATACCTCTATACCTCCTATACCTCTATACCTCCTATACCTCTTACCCTAGGACATAATCGAGTTTCCGGGGATATTCTTAGAAGACATCATATGCCTTCATTGGGTAACAGCCAACGGAATCATAGCGTCAAATATATAGAGCTTTCTAGACAATCTCGAATAGTGTTTTTGTAGCTATTTTTTATTCTTCTATGAGCTTTTATTTGAGTGAAAACCAACTTCAACCTGTTGGTAAATCAATGAACATCACGTAGTATAATTCATTGTTTAATAAAGAAGACCTTCGTTAGCAATCTTAAAAAAAGAATGGCTCCAAAAATAATGGATGCATATAAAATTAAAAGAAAATCATTTGAAAGGATCTTGCCAGATTTAGTGATACATCTGGAATCAGGATATAATATGTGGTTTTGTACAGCGATTTGCATCGCATCGAATAGTATACAAGATGTCAAGTTTTCCTCAAATTTTTCTGTTAAATTCAATTCAATACAGTTATAGATACTCTTTAATTCTCTATAGTCAATAGTTTTCATCGTTGCTTTCTTCATACTTAAAAATGGTATCTTTTTTAGGTTTAGGTTTTTCTTGAGTACATGATATTCTAGTGGTTTCAACTCTATGCTACAAAAAAAAGAGTTTCAAAGTAAAACATTCACAAAAATTGTACATTATAGAGCTCTATATGTTGCACAAATAATATCATTTGAAACAGCAGGAGCTGATTGTCAACCTTCAAGATTGTCTATTTTTCTATATAAAGGGACTACTAGAACATTTCTGATGAATTGATATACATAACTCCCTTATAAACGAAAAATCTTTCGATCTCCGCACCTCTTGAGAAGACTATGCGGACATGAAAAATTTATTTTTTGAAATGAACATAAGATATTCCTAGGTTTTTCTATAGTTTCATGCATGAATCAAATCTGAAGATCGAAAATAAAATTTCGAAAAAGAAATAATGAAAATAACAAGTCTCCGTCCTGCAACTCTATACGCATACTTCCTTCAAAGGATTCGAAGATTGAACAGTTTTCTTTCGTTAATAAAAGGGTTATTTACCCCAATCTATCAGCAATATCGTGCTGATTATTAAAACATAAAAATTTCGAATTGAATGATTGAATATTATTGAAATATCTTCAATATACTAGCTCCTTCATATAAGAAAATAAACGATTCTATTGAGCTGTCTTGAAAGTTGACAATAAGCCCCTGCTGTCCCGAATCATATTATCCGTGAAGCATATAAAACTCCATAATGTGCAATCTTTGGGTATGTTTCACGTTGAAACTCATTTTTTCTGTCGCAATGAAAATTTAAGGAAAACTTGATATTTTATATACTATTCGATGCAGCGCAAATTGCTGTGCAAAACCACATATGATATCCTGCTTCAAGGTAGGTCACTAAATTCAGCAAGGTTCTTTTATCCATGTCTTCTGTATTTACAGTCAACGCATAATCATGAAAATTTATCAGAGCTCAGCCATTGTCATGATTTTCAGAAATCAACTCTGCAATAATTTTTGGAAGATTTGACAACACTCAATCGCCCACGACCTGCCTTCACTAGATTGAACTACAATGCTTAATAAAAGTAGCTAGCGCTCTTTGGAAGTACCATCATTTCGAATATTCTGAACTGATATTTGGAGTCAGTGCTGGTCTTAGTGCACTCCGATCGAAAGCATCATTTCACTTTCAGTCCTCTGATATTCGCTACAGTTATTACTTCAATAGTATTATCATCTTATGAACGTCATGCCTCGATATTTTTTTGGCATCTATTACCGCGCAGCCTCTGATTCAGAAGCCAAGTGATGCAGTCATCTTCAGTAAGAATCTGTTGAGGAATTAGTTCGAAATAACGAAGACCTGACTGTGACGTTCAACATTTGCAGTAACTACTAGTAGGTCTTGATTTTAAGTCTGGTATCAACAGCTCAAGCTAAGTTCGATAAATTCATCTCAGAACTTTAGTAATATATTTCCATGAACTTCCAAGTCTCGGATGGTATTTTAAAAACTGTAACTCCAAATAGAGACGTGACAGATCCATCAGACAAGCTTACCATTGCAAAGCTTGCCATTTGTGGAGCTTGTGATACTATGCATGAGCTTCGGACCCAACAAACTTGGTATATATGACTACCGTTACAGCTACAAAAGGCAAGAACATATCATTCGAACACGACACGGTAAGCAAACATTTTTTTCGATGGCACTTCACTTTCACTTGTTCAACAAATGATATAAAGTACATCGATGTGGATGAAACTCTCTTGTACTAATCATTTTAGATTTAGTGATCACACAAGTCTCTTCTTGAGTCAGCACAGTCTAGATGACGTAAAGAAGCGGTAAATCACTGAAGCAAAATTTGTATAACCTCAGCAATATGGCTTTCAAGCTAAATCCTTTGCAAGAAAAAAGTATTTTGCGTTTAGATATACTGTTTATTTGTCTGTGGGTACACTGTAAAAAAAAGAGTAGAATAATAAACTTTTGCTCTAAGTACAACTTTTCATAGATCCTTCAAAGGTGTATGAGTTAAAGGGTTTATTATCTTTTATAGTATATTGTGGTTGAATACAATAAACGTATACGACGAATACGTTCAAAAACAATTGATGTTTACCATGAACGTAAACGTTATTCGTGCATGACTATCATATACGATCCTATACTGTCGCATTTAGTCCTAGGTTAAGATGCCCATCTAAATCAAGACTTTTATTTTTCAAACTGAGTACAAAATCCAATGATGAGTGCCAATGGGAAAAATAAATAATATTTATTATTTGTACTTATCTCAGCCAGGAGTACTAATTTCTCTTTACTGCATAAGATAAAGATGAATAAATAAAAACAAAATGTATTTTATTGAAATTGCAAACAGAAATTAAAGAATAAAGGAAGATTTCTTCCTATAGTAGTCAAATACACAAATAACTAGCATACCAACAGAATATGTTAATATGCAGAAAAATCTGTCGCATTTTCTTTTTTTTTTGCATCCACGATACTAAGATTATTTTGTGAGCTACCTCAAGAAAATGAAAGACAAGGTGTTCATTAAAAAAAATCTTTCTTTATTATTTAATGTATCTCTATTTTATGAACATCAATGTTGTGGAACTCACATATATATTCGAAGAAAATAGTGAGTGAAAGTTTGGAGTGGAAGTTTCGCGGCTCCCTCCTCCTCATTACGAACCTCAACAACCATGAATAACAGACTTTAGACTCCTTTTCTTGAGTTTGTTACCAATGGAAAGAGAAGCTGAACGACATCAATAATAAGACTTTGACTGTTCCAGAACATTTCGAAACCTTCCTCGAATTTCAAGCGATTCTGATATACTTTTTAGTATTTTAAATAGTGTAGGCTTTGATATTTGTCCATATAAAAATTTCTATTGAAGATATAAACAATGACGAGCAATGATAAATTGATTTGTCAGTTGTCGAAAAGTCAACATAGAGTGTTTCAATTGATCAATATCAGAGTTTGTGAACTTATCGAGATAAATATAATAGGGACATCGAGAAATGCTGATGTAGATATAATAAATCTTTACAATAAGTTTATTCGTCAATTAATTCAGTGTTCAGAATAACAACTTTAAAGTAAGTTAAATGAAACACGTAAAAGAAAAAAATGAGCGAATAACTATCCGTCGAACAAACAAAATAAAAGAGCGCCAGTATGTAAAAAGAAAAAGAAAACTCGATTCGAAATACAGAAACAAATAAGATATATACTGATTGTCTAGAGATCTATTACCTTAGACAACAGTTATAGTCTGCTAAAGATATTTCACCTAGTCCACATTCTATTAGTAAAATTAGACTAAAGAATATATGAGTTCCACATTTCAGTCCCAAAGGAGCTGTGCTAACAAGCTTTTCTAATTTATATCTGTTCTTTGTTATTATGAACAATAAGTTAAATTAACATTCTCAATCTCAATACAAGATCCCATAGTAAATATTGATTTATCAAATTAAATCTTTTTTTTAAATTTAGATTTATGCGAAAAATAGATGTGATGATAACAATATACTGAAAAAATTATTTCATTTTTTTATTTAGGCTTCCCAAACAGCAGACCACTATGAAAAAAGAAGCGTAGAATCGTCAACCCGTAAAGGATTTATGAAACTGCAACGTTTAATAAACCTTTTTTTACTGTATGTGAAATTTTCATCAGCTTTTTCTGGATGGGTTTATGAAATGGTATTTTATTCTCATAAACGCTAATCAGGGCATATAAAAATAAAATATTCTTTTATAAACGCCTAGGAAGGAAATATGAAAGGGTTTATTGTTTACATAAACCCTTATAAGGATTTATGAAAGTGCAACATATAAAAACCCTTTAAAGGTTAATGAAAGGGTTTTTTAAAAATTGTCACATACAGTAAAAAAGTTATTATACGCTGAAATTTCATAAACTCTTTAAGGTTTATGATTTTACTAGTTTTTTTAATGTAGAAACTAACTTGGCGAATATTGAAGTGGTTATATATAATAGAAAAACTCTGTGAACAATGCGAACTTTAGGAATATTACAATGAGTGTCCCTGTGAAGACCTACGGGTCCGTGTTCTTCTCATTACGTTCTCATATTGTTTCCTCGAGTGAGTAGAGTGCTTTCAGGTGATACAAAAATAAAATTATTGAATTCTCATAATTGCTCGTTATGATCGAACAATATATAGGACAATCTTAGAAGTTAAGCCACTTTAAAGATAATGCCCGCTCTGAAGATTTCTCGGTCTGTTTATCTTTTCACACACATTCTCAAATTAACAGATGAGTCAAAATAAATGAGTCTTCATTATATCCTCCATATTGTTGGCGTCGATGATTGTACACTCCAACGCTGAACGGGGATTAAATCATTCGTTCTAGCCTAATGGGTTTAGGATATCTGTCTGGATAACAGAAGATCCGCGATTTGAACCCCAAGAAAGACCTATTTTTCTTCGTTGTGCCCATTTATATATACTCATTTGCGCTGGAACCCTTTATCATCCAGCTATGATGCTTACACTTTAGAGATGATCAATTTACATTTAAAGAATTTATGAAATCTAGAAATAAATTTAAACTTATTTTACATGGAAGTTTAAATTAGCTTCAATTATATTTAAATTAATTTAAGTTGAATTTAAATTTGTTTGGTTATCTCTAGGAAAAAGAGCAACCTTTCATCTGGAAATCGTGCTAGCAAATATATGTTTATAAGTATTTTAGTATCATTAGAAAACAACATGAAAGAAGCACGGCTCTTTTATGCAGAAATTTTTATTGTAATGATCGCATTTTAACATATCATATAAGCTTTTTTTCTTATTTCTTATTTTTTTTGAAGTCATGAATTGTAACAATAGGAGCGATCAATTTACATTTAAAAAAATTTATTAACTCCAGCAATATATTATAAAAGACTTAAATTTGTTTTGCATGAAAATTTGAATTTAAAATAAATGAACATGAAAATGTGCCTCCTGTTACACATGTCTGCCACTTTTTATTGTTTTGGAGCGAATTTTTTTCAAAAACTTTCAGCATTCAATTCTCTACAAAGTCCTACACAAATAGTCAATGCAGATATAAAAGGAAAAACTTACCATAGTAGTACTACAATAGCCTACCAGTAATAACTTTCGAGGTGTTTGTATTAATAATGGCTCACGGTTTTTGCTGGTACTCGAGCAGTATGTAAAAGATTCTACGTAAAACATTTATTTTTCAAAAAACTAGTCCTTATCTTGCATGCTTTACTTTACTAGTAACACAGACTATTTGAAGTAGCACTGCTTCAGAATGCATCTAGCCTTGCATAGTATTGTTTAGTGGCGTTTGCACAAATCAAAACCATACTCCAGGAAAAAAATCTATGACAATTTGCTCATATTTTTCCAAACGATATCAAGCAAAAAGTTAGAAAGTCATTTATGCTTGAGCACCATTATTTTCTATTACTATGAGTCTGCTATGGAACCACAGGAAAATTAAACTGCTTTACTTTTCTAATCGTTCGCTGTGACCGAAAAATACACAGCGAAATTTCAGAGTTAGAGATATTTCAACGGAATTATCTGTTTTTCAGATCTATGTGCTCATTTTCTTTCTTTGAAGAATTTCTTATGATTTTTATCTTCATCCTAGGATTTTAGATAACACAAGCATCAAGTAACTCTATTATTCTACTTTGTCATTATGACTTCAACATCTTCTAAATAATCCTAATCATAGAGGCATTTTAGAAAGAATATGATTTTTCCAAGGCCCATCAGCTCGAATTTTGTTGATATCACAAAAAGGATCATTATGCAATTAAAATTATTCGCTCTGAAGACAATATCCTAAGCATATTCTTTGCCAAAACTCAGTTAAAGAGAATCTCTTCTACGAAAATTTCCTGAAGCACCTATTTTCTATTCAACATCATATCTAATTTTCAGCGAGGTCAAACCTTTTCGAATAGTAAAAAAATACATTTCTAAACTATTTTTTTTTCTTTGGAACTTACAAAACGTATTAACAATTCTTACTGCAAACGCTTCGTGAGAAAAGTGGCTTTACAGTAATGAATATCTCCTATTCATTTTATACAGAACTTCGAAATATTTTTGTCAGCAGGAAAATAATTATTATGATGCGAAAAAATACTATACAAGCAATAATGGTACCACTTAAGGATAGAAAAATTCACTGAATACCGATGACCAAAAAGGCCTTCTGAAGAGAATGCAATTTCAAAACACTTACGTTTACTTGCTGTATTAGTGTAAAATATTGTGTGTTGACGACAAGTATATCACTCTAATGTATCAATGTTGTTGTATGCAAGAGACAAAAGTATCACATGGCTTATATATACATCACTAAATAAGTTTGGCTTGTGCGTATTCATTCGTTTATATTAAATAACTCATGATCACATATTATTGAGATTCTTCGTTTTTTCACATAAAAATATTACCTGTGTTTTGCTTGTTCTATCACTCATCTATCAAGCAGCTGAAAGAACGGAAAGAGAGAGTGAATCAAAGATTGGAAAAAAATATGCACTATACAACGATTTCGCTTAGTTTTTTTCTTATCGTCATGCAGGATTTTGAAACTATTGGGTCTTTACAATTATGTAAGAAAAGTTAGCAGTCAATTTAAGTTTTTTTAAAAATGATTCACTCCATTTACTGAACCACTTCAACAATACTGTGAGACAGATATAACTCGACGAGCTCGATCGAATGATGAACTTAGGTTTTTGACGACACCTATTCGAAAAATATGAAACCTAAAAGTACGCTTTTTACTATAAATCATCATTGTCTTTTAAATATTTTAGTCTATTAGTTTACAATAAGAATGAAATTGATAGCTTGAAGAAATGGAGACGATTTGGCCACAAGTGACACAAAAGTTTGTACTTATACTTCCACTTTGAGTAAAATATATTACTTCGTGATATGCTTGTAGCTTATCCTCTATTACAAGTTATTCGAACATTTAACATGGTAAAATATTCCACATAGAAAAGAATTTATTTCTTTGTTGTAAATTTTTAACAACAATTGTTATAAATTTATTTCGTCAGTGTTTTTTGATTCTTTAACAATAAAAGTTAAAGGACGAACATTTGATGTTTGAGAATATTCTCTTGAAGATAGTATTTAGTTACTTAATTTTCAATCAAACAACTCAATATAAACAAGTCAAAAACAAATTAATAAAATTCGACAATTACAACAGGATGATAATGATTATCATCAAGGATATAAACATTCACAAGCAGATGGCATTGAAGTTTTCATATTTTCTCAAATATTTCTTCGCTCTTTATTCATCATTTTCAGTTCTCCATACAAACAGAATTACAAGAATTAAAACTTTCGTTAACCATTTTTTCATTTTCATTGGGCTCTATCACGAATGTCCTCCAGTAAGAGGAACACATATTTTTGGACAGTTAATTAGAATTTTCAGAGGTTTTTCAATCAACTCATGACATTGAAAAAAGTTAAAGCTCCGTAATAAAAGCGTATAAACGAGAGCAAATGAATACACCAGTGGCAAAACAATTTTCATAAATCTGTAGTTAGTTTTTTAGCCAGTTGGACGAAATGTAAGAGAATTGTAGTCACAACACTCATGTTTTATGATGTGAGAAAAAACAATTTCACAATGATTATTATAAAAAACTCTATAACTCTTTGTTTATTAGTAATGTTCAGTAAAACAACATGTCTACAGCTTGCAAATCTAGTACTCTGTTAATTTTCAAGAAAATGACGTTTCACATTTTATCAATTTATTTTCAAAAGCTACACAATAAAAGAAAAATTGCGAAAAAAAGATACTATAGTGTTTTCGAGTTCACACAATTTTCTAGTTTTGAGTTTTTCTATCTCTTTGTTATTTTATAACATCATGTAATTATTCAACCCGTACAAAATATTCTGCATATTCTACTTGATCTCCTAACTTCCGTAAATACTTTGTATGTATTTCGGACTTTAACAATAATAAAAGCACATGGAAAGTGACTCACATCAACTTCTATAAGAGTTTTTATAATATACGACAGATCAAGACAAATTTTATCATCTCCAAAATATCTTGTTTTACTGTATTTTACCATTATGATCAGCTAGTAATTGATTTTTCGATCGAAAAGAGAGGATGTATCCTCTACGAAAATAAATTCTGAATGTCTTTTAAAGGGATATTGCCTGTTATGCAGTTTATAAAAAACAAAGTTCGTCTCACATAGTATCAGCAATGAATTAATTGAAGAAAAATAAATTCAATAATAATAATTGATTTGTAAGGTATTAATAACATATATCTTTAGTTTGAATGATTATGGAGCTGTATTATTTAGTTTCGTTGAATATTAAGATTGATTTAACCGTTTCGGGACGGAAGATGCTTATTAACGTCCTAACCTTTTTCTCAAAATAGAGAAACATAATATGCATTGAAAATCAGTTCGATCAGACAGAATCGGTTTTCGGTCAACTTCTTATAGGAATTTTTTAGTATTTCTAAGTCGTGAAACGAATACGAATAGACATAACAATTTCGATATACGGACAGTGACCTATCATGAGTGTTGGTAGCATGGTTTAGAAAGCTACTAAAGAAAAATGAGATTAAAAAAAAAAAAAATTTATATACAGTAATGGTTTTATAGATGTATTGCAAAATAATTACTATTCTATTTTGCTATTGTTCGTGTTTAAAATTAGAATGAACAGGTCTAACAAATGGCACATAATAGATGGCCAGCGTTTGCGACTTCTGATTATGACTATCTAATACATTTTATTCAAGACTAAATACTTAATAGAATAGAACGACTAATGTCACACATATGATAATCCAAAATTTTGATATCAGGATTATTGTTTTTACCTAAGGAGTACAATGTTAACTGCGCTTATTCTAAAAGGCCATTTTCATTTCTAATTTACTTATATATTTAA
Organism: Rotaria sordida; assembly: GCA_905250125.1. Lineage (NCBI taxonomy): Eukaryota > Metazoa > Rotifera > Eurotatoria > Philodinida > Philodinidae > Rotaria > Rotaria sordida. Next base: position 9,802 of record CAJNOL010002340.1, on the reverse strand, counting down.
TAGTTCTTCAAGAGCAAAATGTCAACAAATGCAACCAAGTTGTAGGTATAGTATGATAAAAAATGTAACGAAAAAATTTTTGAATGGATAAATCAGATCGCTAAAGCAACCATGACATCCAGATTCCAAATTAGTATAAGAGGATTCAATATATGAATGTGCACTACTTTGGGAACAATAAATACTACATTTGAACTTCGATATATTATACAGAATTCGTTTCGTTATGTGGGGATCAATTGAATATAAACAACGAAGAGGAAACACAGCATAAAAACCATAAGATCGATCGCTATATTATTTTTTTAAAACTAACGTAAAGATTAACTGTAAAGAAACCACGGATTGTATATTGTTGAAAATGTTTTTTCGATGAAATGTAGATTGTTTTTAATATCATGTTTTACAAGTAATGTTATATTTGGTACATTCCTTTTGTCAGCTTTTTTCTACAAACTATCCTATAAAATATCCAAGTGCTTGCAAGAACTTACAACCAACAGACACATGTAAGTGTGGTAGGATGACACATTCAGTCTGCCAATCGTTTCCTCTGTTTTCATTAAAGCCTATCATAATAGATTGAGTTCTCGTCTACTAAGAAGTCACCCAAACATTTGGTATTTCACTAATTGTATGCAAATGAAAGAGACATGAGTACAATCCAGGATAGGTGTGGGTGTGGATGCCTATTTTCTATTTAAACACACTCACACCCACCTACGTCTTGGATCTCCGTGCACCGAAATTTGACCAACCTGATAGTGCAACTGAATATAATTTAGTAGTTTCATGCATAGTCAACTAGAAAAACTTAAAATATCCAGAAATTTTTCTTTTCTATCAGGATTTGTAGAGCTTTTTTTGCTGATAATTTTGATAACAAAATCTCGGATTTCTTTCAGAAATGATGGTGCTATGATCAAAATATTATAAACATTAAAATAGTTCGAAAGATATTTTTTTTCTAATTTTACTCAGAGAAGTATTGCATCTTGTATGTTGTTTTACTCTATATCATTTCAATGAACATAGCTTGCAGTTGTATATTCCAAAAGTCTAGCTGTCAAAATATAAGAAACAACAGGTTCAATGGTATTGCTGTTACTAAAATGAATGACTATTCAAAGATGACTCTCTGGTCAAAGACCACGAAGCATGCATAAAGCGTCAATTACCCTAACTCAAAATGGCTATATTGTAGAGAAAATCTCCTCTGCAAAACCCTAACGTTGGTATCTCAGATACAATCGAATAGTTTGAGTAAACATTGACGGGAGATTATGAGCGAAACTCATTATAAAAACAGTAGGAATTAGATTTCTTAATATTTTTCAAATTCATCTATTCGAGCTGAAAATTGGGTGTGAGCATCGTTGAGAATCAAAAGAAGTTAGATACTCACAGCCACACGCCCACAACTCACCTAGTCATATCAGTATCCCACATTCCAAACCTACATAACGCAAACACGCACATACATGCCAAATCATATCCATATGCATATCAATAGTTACACCAGCACCAACTCACCTATACCCATACTCTACTTCCACACCTACATCTATGGATATAACAGACCTTGAAAATACTGTTTATTGTGCGATACAAATATTAATCGACTACATATGATTATTGGTTCAGCAAAAAATGTTTCTATTGTCAATATCAAATTTCGTATTAGATACATGATATATTATGTCTTTGGATGTATCTCGTTCGAGTTAATTTTTCTTTTTTTTTTGACTCTTCCGACAAATTATAATAGTCAATCGGTTAAGCGAGCTAAAAGCTCATATAAAGGAGAGAATATGTAATAAAGTGGTGGAATAATTGCAAAAAAATTTGGATAAAATAAACGAGTTTGTCCATAAACACCAGCAGCTATAATTGCTTGAGCAGTTTTATGTACATCAACCGCTAAAAAATGAAGACTTTTGTCAATTGTACTAAGTGCAGATTCAGTAGCAATTAATCCAAGAATAGCTACAGTTGCTGTAACACGATTTTGATATAATTCAGAAATACGAAGTTCACGAGCAAGATTCAAAAAGAAACCTTGAATAGCATGTTTTGTTGTACCTTATTTAAATAAAAAAATTTCTTTTTCATGAATCTACATATTAATATAATAACTTACCATATATAGTTGTTTGAGGTATTGGACAAGTACCAGTTAATGATGACATTGCAATTATGTGAGATGGTTGTTCATATGTTCCATTTTGAGCTAAATGAGGAAGAGCTGCCATCGCTTTAGAATACAAAAAATAGAAATTATCATTTCAATTCAATTTCTATTTTCTTACTCGTTTGAAAGTATCCAAAAAAATTTACATCAAACACTTTTTTCATATTTTCAATATTTGTCTTAATATCACATTTAAAAAATGGTTCATAAACTGATGTAGTATGATTAAGTACAAGTATATCAATACCTTGATAATATTCAATTGTTTTATTAATTAGTTCAATACATGCAAGTTCACTTGATGGATCAAATTGAATACATTCAACTTGTGTTGCACCTAATGAAAGACATTTTTTAGCAACTTGATTTTTTAATATATCAATACTACGTGCAGCTAATATAAGACGACAATTATAACGTGCATACTCATAAGCCAATTCTTCACCTATACCACGTGATGCTCCAGTTATTATTACACGTTTATTTCTTAATCGATTTTTTCAATCGGTGGAAAATAGAAATAACTTTTATAAATAAAATAACCAAGTCCATATATGACGACAAAAAGTATGAGCAATATGAGTATACCAGTCATGTTACGAGTATATATTTGTCCTCGGTTCAATAATTTTAACTGTATTAGTCATCATGCCGCCATTTATACTCACTTTTTGTCTTTTCGTTTTCTTTCTGTCTCTTTATTATATAAGAATAGTTAAATGCTACATTAACAATAAAGACATACAATGAAAAAAAGTTCCTTTTCTTTATGTCGTCATAACTACCCTCCGACATAAAAATATGTTATCAAATAGAGTTCTCCAGATGTCGTCTAATTTTGAATGTATACTAGCGACGATTAATCCTTTATCCCCTCAAAATGATTCCGGAAGCGCTACTGATAAAATAACTTTATAAATAGCGTACTAGCCTGCCTAATATGTCAATTACATGCCTTGATCTCCCAAATGTCCATCTCATCATATAGAGCCACTGGATTGATCTCGTAATCGTGTAATGAAGAAAGAGAATTGAATGCTATACTAAACCTTGATTTTTTTTTCTTTGAGTACATTATTGAATGAACAATAGCAACATCTATCTCATGTTATTGGAGTAATGGAAAAAAAAGGAAGAAATGAACCGACCAAAAGTGGTGTCGAAAAAGTATATGTTTTTTTTTGAGCTATTTTGTTAAACGAGCATCTACTTTGTTGTAAGTTATATTATAACCTCTGAAGATATTTAATTCATGCTAAACATTATTTCAACTACTCATGAGTTGAAGTTTATAATATGTATATATATTAACTTTCCTCTTGATTGCCTTCCAGCTACCTAATAGGGGGCTCCATGATTACTTATATTCCATAGCGTATGTAAGTCGCTCACTAATCGTGAAGCTTTCGAAATACATCTAACCTAATAGTGGACTCCTGCATCGATTAATATACCACAGAAAATCCAAAAGATTTCTATTGACTGTAAGTAGAGAACAAATTGTTTCGAAAAATTCGAACTTTTTCATTTTTTTTTCAAAATTATCGACTTTGTAGGCCCGATATTTCGAAGATGGAGCGATGGTAAAAAACATCCGTTTTACCAATGGATAGTCTATAAAGTTTACTACAAGAAATGTTCGTTCCAGTGATCGAGGGGAACTAAAGAGTTAAAATATCAATCAGATACAACTACGTAGACTAAATTATTCAGTAAGATAATTGATGATAATCACATTTTCGAAAATGTTCAATGCATCATATTGCAATGCAAAATTAGGGTACTCGTCGTTTTCGAACGGAGATAGAATTCTAGTTTAGTTTTGTTTTATTCAGATATAAAACTTTTGTTCTATTTGAAATAGCAAAATTTGATCGAAATACAATATTATCAGAACGTCACTAGAATGATCGCGTATAGAAGGAAAAAATTTTCCAAGAAAAATGATCATTAGGACCTCCACTGATTGCTTAAGATTATCGTATACAGTTATTGTGAATCTTGTGCAAGACGTCATTTGCAGTATCTGTAAACCTTCCTTTCACGAATAAACTAAAATAGTTTTATGTAACACAGTTTACACTGTAAATGCATTGTGACTGACTCCAAACAAAGTCTTTTATGTTTGTCGTATCCACTTTATGATATGCTAAATTAGATAATCGCATCTGTTCATAGTATTCCTTTCTGAATAGTTAATATTCGATGTGAAAAATATTTATCTTAATGGTAAGATTTCTGGAATAATAATAAGTAATAATAAAATTATTGAGCATTTATCAGACAAGTCATTTATTTATTTATGTTATACAGATGAATCAGACTTGATTTTTAATGAATATTTCGAAAAGGTATTTAAACAACTCAAATTATTTTATTTGATAAGAAGTCATATAAAAAAAAATTAGGGTTAAAATTAGATTAAAATCGGTTATAATCATACGCTTTTAGTCGATTGTTAATCACTTGTGACCCAATTTTAACCAAAAATAACCGAAAAAGTCAAAATTTTTGATTAAAACTGATTAAAATCAACTAAAAGTGTATGATTATAATAGATTTTATTCTGATTTTTAACTCTATTGTTTTATGACATGAGTAGTTTTCATGATCCTTATGATATCTTGAAAGTTTCAGCTCAAATAGACATTTTCCTTCTGAGATAGCAAGTTTGCAAAAAAATGTTACTTTTATACAAGAGCTTCATTAATAGTCCAATTTTGAGGCATACAATATCTGTAGAAGAAATTATTTGTTGAAGCTGAAATTTTCAGCATATCATAAGGATTATGAGAGCTATTGTTAGGAAGTGCTCAAGACTAAAAATCCTTTTTGCAATTTTTCTCGTTATTCTGCAACAGGCTGCAAGCTCAGTAAAATGACCATAACTCGAGAAGAAAGACCTCATGACACGGATTCTTTCTGAATTTTATCTACATTATGAGCTTAAACAAAGTTTATCACATGTGTGGGTTCCCTCATTATAGATTAGCAAACACTTGCTAATACGAAACCTACTATTCTATTCTAAGAAAAGCTTCATGTTGAAACTGACAAGATTTTCTCAATAACTTTCCATCTCGAATTATTAGTATAATGAATAAATCGAAAAAAAGAACAAATGAAACGTTACTTGTTCATATTGTTTTTTCTAATTCTTTTGAAAATCCACTTACTCTAATATCATTATCAAGTGAATGTAAATGTCTAAGAAACAATAGTTTTCTTTTTAGTTATTTTTCACATAATAATTAATCTTACTTAATATCGACAAATTTCGGATACGAATCAGTTTCAAACTGAAATTGACGTCGAAAAAAATCTCGAATACATTATACATCACGATCAAAATAATATTCAGCGTTTATATGTGATATTGAAACCATTCGTGGAAAATCAATCATTGTTACACGACCATTATCATTTATCATTAAATTAAATTCATTAAAATCTGAATGTATAAGTCCATAAGATGCAAGACGAACTATAATTGACATTAATTCAACATAAATTTTTTCTGGTTTATCAATTTTTTTTATATTACATCTAGTAAATAGGATAAATCAATATAAAATATAATAAAAAAAATTACACTAAAAATGGATAACCATCAATCAATTCTATAATAATACAATGTCGATTCAAATCAATTGGTTTTGGTAGAGAAAATTTATGTTCATATACAGTCTTAAGAAATAATCGTTGAAAATAAATTAATCAAGAGATCATTTAACTATTAGGTTATCAATATTATAAAAAAAAGAGATTGATCTAACATTATAATAATAATCTCAGTCTTACTTTAAAAACTGAAATATTGTTTTTGACTAGGTTCTAAACAAACCAATTGATGTTTTTCATGTCGAATTGAACATCAAACAAGAATGATATTTGCAACTAAATGGATTGCTGGTATCTCACAGACTATTTATAATAAAAAGATGACTTTTTAACAAATAAAAAGAAAAATAGAATTTTGTTTTTTTCGGACGAAAAATGTTAATACATATTCTCATTTACCCTTTCGAGTCGATTCAATTTTTTCACAAAATAGCTTTAATAGATTCATTTTTATGTACATTTATCTTTCGATAAATGCATTCGTTGACCTTTCTAGTGCGGGTAACCATTTGTTTTTCTTTTTCTTATTTGTATCAATACATAGGGTGGGGTATGGGTGTGGGTGCGCGTGGAACAGTTGACATCCACACCAGGGTTGCCAGCTGTGTCGCTACAATCAACGTGAACAATTCGGAATTCCGAATTGTTCACGTTGATTGTAGCGACACAGCTGGCAACCCTGATCCACACCCACATCCACACCCAATTGATTTCAGTTAAGTAGTAACCGAAAGCGCCACTATTTGTACATATATCTAAGGTACAAGAGCTTCAATATCCTTTCAAAAGTTTAAGTGAAATGGAGGCGGTAAATATCTTGTGTTCTGTGCCATTTTGCCGATATACAAAGAAAAAACAGGTTCTATTAATTTTAAAAATGTTTGCTCGTTTTCTATCGAACAACGAACAGAGAAAACTGATTTTAGATGATTTCTAATTAGTTTTTGCTCAATCTTGAACGTTTTGATTTCTATTGAAGATTAATAAAAAAAGAGGACTTATGTTCTTCTTAATGTTTTGATAAATCTGATCGCCAGAAAAAAAATATTATGAGCCTCATCTAGCTTGATGAAGCTCCACCGCCCCTGGTTGTTATAGTAGTTTTTTGAAAAATTCTCATGAAAAAATTAGTATCGACTCCATCTGTATTCGATGTGATAGGGTGAATTAACCAGTCAGCATTGTCTTATGTTACATGCTTTTTTGTTTCTTTTTCAGTCAGTCATAGCCCAGTTTCATATTTATAATTGATCATGTATGTGGATCACATATATTTTGATTAGAAGCCCTAAGGCAAATACGGAGAAAACCCTGTCACTAATTAAATGACATTCACTTTTGTCAAATCCCGCGAAACTCCAAAATTCTCCTAAACTTGACTAAGCTCTTGATAAGCGCATGTTCGTAAAACTTGTCAGTACTCGGCAATAGATTTTCAAGTACTGAACAATTGTCCAATGGTCTCTCCCCTGACTACGCCACTGATTACCATACTTAACAATAATATAATCAACAATAGCACCTGATTCTACCAATAATACATCTCCATCAACAATAATAGGAGCTGTTCCAAATGGATGAAATGCTTTGTATTCTTCTGTAGTAAGACGTGTTTCAGGATCACGATCATAACGAACAAGTTCATAGGGGATTTCAAGTTCTTCACATAGCCAAACAACTTGTTCCGATTGTGAAACAGCAAAATGATGAACGATTAACATTTTCTAAGTACTATAAGCAATATTGATTATTGAGAAAGAATCTATGGAATGCAAGTAAAAAAAAAGGAGTAAACAAACTTTAATCACCTAGACCTGTGCGCAAAACAAATCCAAAAGAATAAAGGAAAGAGAATAGACTCTTATCATAAACATACTCATGTTTTGTAGTAAACCTATTTCTTTATTTTAACAAAGTAAGTTATGTAATTGCACAACGTTGAATACATTTAGTTCTTATAGTAACAACTGCAGTGAATCATACGGTTAGCTTTGTATGTTGATTCCTTCGTGTAGACAAGCGGTCCAAGTCAAAAGTTTTAGGCACTTTATCCTAACGGATACGTGGGTTCAAATCCCACCTCGAAACCTCATCAACGACGCTATCTAACCAAATCTATTTTTGTAACCAAATTATTCACTATATTTAATTTAATTCATCAGATTGATGGTTTCAATGCTAGGGTATTTATGTCTTTAATTGAAATTTCTTTACAATTGAGCTTATGAATAACAATTTATCTAATAGATCAATTCTATACAATCAATAACAATACAAATTCACAGCATTTTCGAACACGAAAAAATGTTTATTTATGAAATTTGCGCAACCATATATCGACTAAGTAAATCTGCCTGTCGTATTGGTTCACAAATACGATATTGAGTTACTGATTGAAATACATTTAAAGCTGTTGCTAATTTTATTTTATGTCCAACACTGATGTAAACAGCACTTTTTACATTCCCAGTTACATTATAAGCTATACCAAGAACATTGTCACTATCATCCGTAACTTCCATATATTGATCTTTATCTGGTGCATTTTCAGTTAATAATTCTGGTATTTTAGATCGTGTAATACTATCTACATGGAGAACATTTTTTGATACACCAAAACATGGAATACCACTTAAAACTCCAAAATGAGAAGCACTACCAGCACGACGTGGATGCCAAACACCATTTCCATCGATCAGAATAATTTGTGGTGTTAAATGACGACAACGTTGTTTTTGAATTTTAATTAATTTCATAAATATTGGAGTTTCACGAAATGCTAAATAGCCAGGTATATATGGAATTTTAATTACACAATAAATACTAATTTTCGCTACAATAGTTAATGTATTATAATCAAAAATAACCATCGATGCAACAGCTTTATCATTTGTTTTAACAAAACTTATATCTAAACCAGCGATATATTTAATTGGTTGTTCAATTTGATCAATATCAGTAATAATTGATGGAACCATATCCTCTTGTTCTCTAAAACATTGAATAATTTAAATAAGTAGATTATAATTAACATTTTACATACTTTGCCCATATTGGTAATATTTCATCAACATTCACATCATTTCCAATTTCAATCAAATCTTTTATTACAATATTCACACATCTTTGATATTTCTTCCTATTTGATGCCATCTCAAATTCTTATACACACCAAACAAATAGTCTAAAATGAATATTCCGATAAGTATACTATTGCTCTATATATATAAACACTATTACATCATATGAATCGATTGAAATTACAATTTCTTGCGTCAGCGACATGGTTTTTTCTGACAGATGTATCAAAGCGGATGTGGCGTCATTTTATAATAACAATTACATACTCATTGACATTAATTGTTTCTTATATGTTTGATATACTGCATCATATACATTTCAACTGGTACTTACCAATGGATCAAAGACGAACAAATGAAGAAATTGAAATAATTAAAAAGATGTCGTACGAAATTAGACTGATGATACGAAAAAAAAATTTATTTTATTTTTGTAATCATTTAATAGACAACAACAATATTATGTTCGTTATTTTCTTCTTCTTCTTCTAATACTGCTAGATCTTTTCTACATATTTTAAAAATCAATCGTTTTACTTCATGTCGAAAAGATTTTTGACATGACTATAAATATGTAAAAATTCGTACAATAAGGAATATTATAAAGAATTGATCTAAAAACTGATGAATTGCTTGTTACAATGGTATTTGTGTTTCTTCTCGCACAATTGCTCCATATACTTAGTTGGTATTGATCAGTATAACAAAAGTAATAAAGACAATATTTTGAACGAATAAACAATGAAGTTATTGAAAATCTTTCTTTTTCATGATACGAATTTGATTTCGTCGTTGTTGATGTGAAATACTTCGAATTTGTCGAACATTTTTAAAAGACAATACATATAAGACGAGCATCATTAAACGAAAAAGAATATGAATAGTCATTAATGAGAAAATAACAAAATCA
>CAJNOL010002339.1:5209-40635 GCA_905250125.1 Rotaria sordida | reverse complement strand
CTTACATTTGATATGCAGATTTATTCGATGAAAGAATCATAGTATTTATCAATTTTTTTCTAAGTAAATTGTATAAATTATTGATATTGTTGTTAAAAGCTACTAATTTGTTCTATCTCAAATAAGTCTCGTATAGATACAAAAATTTGTTCAGTTAGCTGCATAGAAAGAAACATTTTTATCAAATTATTAAATTCTTTATTGAAATAAATCGAAATAAAAAAGACATGAGACAAATATCAATAAAAATAATATGAAGATTTTCTATTCTTCTGATTGTATTGATGAAATTTGTGAAATTGAAACTGTATCATGTTTTGCGCGCATTGTTTTGAAATTGTTCACTATCTTAAGTGCATGTCGATTTGCAACATGATGATAACGTTCTAAATGAAATTTTAATCTATCAAATTGAATAAATCGATATGCACATGGTATCTTCTTTAAAGATTTTCGACAACATTCTGATGACGGTCCATTAATAAAAGGACATGGTACGTTCCAAAATGGATCAATTATACTTTCATTTTCATGAAATAATTTTGTTTTCCTAGGATCTTGATTATCAGCAATAGCTCGTAATAAACGTTTGATATAAACGTCTTCTAATTTATGCTTGTTTCGGAAATGTTCATATAATCGAATTGGATGATTTTGTCCATATTCACAAAATTTAATAGAATGATTTTCTTCACTAAGGCCATATGCTCCATTAAATGTTAATGGACATTCACTAACAATCATTCTGCATGGCTTTTTTTTAATCTTCTTTTGTTTTTTATTGACATATTCATCCTGAAAAGAAAAGCATGATATAACATCTCAAACACAATGCTGAAATTATATGATAGAAAATAAGAACTAATTTAGACATGTACGCAACGGACAAACAAACCGATTTAACAGTAGGAGGAACGATGAAATACCATATTCATATAAATTGAATTCATGTAGCATTTAACTGAAATGTTAGATTTTTTCATTTACTACGTAGACGAAAAGATTTTAATTTAGAAAATTCATCTCTAATTTATATGTGTATTATCTGGAAGAGAAAAACCTCGAGATACAGATACTTTACATATTGGACAAACAATGAACAGTAATGGTACGTTGTTTTTGGTATTAGAAAAAAATTTTAAAAAGACTTATTCTCATTGAAAATGTCATAAAAATCGGTAGTAATTCCACATTAAGCCTTTCTAAAATCAATTTATATGAAAACAAAGTAAAAAATTCGAAATCAAGATGAAAGATGCATCAAAAACTATTTTTCGCCAAAACTTTACTTGTGTATATATTTATATTCTTTCCATCATCTATTTTAAAAACTTTCATCGGAACCTACCTGTCAGTTAAAATTTCAACAGGAAGATAGTTTCTGGTACATATTTAAATGTTGCCGATTTCGAATATAAAGGTTATACATTATACTAATTGACTTTCAATAATCAAAACTTCATAAAACTAGCAATTTTGTAAGGTTTTCTATGAACGAGCTAAATGGTAGTATCCATTTCTTTAGCCAAAAATCATTAATTTTATGATTCTTTACTAAAGTAATCTGAAGAATTTTGAATAAAATCTCTTGTCTTTACCTACCGAAAATTGTCATAGGGCAATCTTGTTGTACCACTCTATCCTTTGGGCAAATCAGATTTGAATCTTTAAGTGGAATATAAGTGTTTATTACAAGATCTCAAGTCTTGATAAAATATTTGTCATTGCTTTCAAACTTCTCATTCATCTTTTATTGATTACATTTCGTAAATATATCGTTTTATTTGGAAGTCCTGTTTTAGTTTCGGTGTAATTGAAAATAACGAATGAATATAAATAAAATCTCTTTTTCTTTTTTTACAATATATATTTAAAAAACTTTTTTCTTATATATTCTTTTAAAATAAAAGAAAAACAAATATTAAGGAAACTATTTTAGATAGTGTATTATTTATTTTTTACCAAGTAGTTGACAAAGAAGATATGATAGACTATGGATACAAACCAACTATAGAAAACTAATTTTTGCATATAGCATTTTAAATGAGATCTCGTTTCTGTTTTTTGAACTAAAGATAAAAAATATTTTGCTCAGCAATAAGAGCTTGTCTAACTGAAACATTAAAAATAATGTTTTAAAATTTAAACATAACTGCTGATTCGTTTTTATTTTCGTTTAGGTTTTTTTAGCATTCATGAACTTCTAGACTGAGTAAATCGTATGAAATGAAAACTTAAGACATCTGTTATAAGAAAAATCTTCGGTTCTAATCAGTTTCTACTCTCATATAAACTCAAATTCAATAAAAACTATGTATATTTGAATCGATTTTTTTATGAGGAAAATATAACAAACGTCAAGTTTTTTGTATATTATTCTTTTTTTGTGAAGCAATACAAAGATTTTAGCCCCATCCTCTTGGTAAGACTGTACGAATAATAAAATTTCTTTGTGCCCTACAATATTCTCTGTTGTCCATAGAATATATCGATCTTTTCCCAAATTTTAAGCTATTCCGTCGGCGATTATAAAAAGATTCAAAATAAAGTCGAAATTTTTCTGCTATTGATTGAAGAACTGTAAAAAAAATAATAGTTAAATAATATTTTAATATTTAAAAACTAATGTTTTATGTAAAAGACAGTTCGTAGATATTTGCAATTAGAATCTGGTATATAAAAAAATGTGCTAATTTAATTTTTCAGTGAGGATAATATTTTCATGTACTAAAACCAAAAAGAAATCAGATTGTTAAACACAATTTTGTAGAACATTTCTTTCTTAATCGACTATCGCATCACTTGTGTTTATTGTTTATTTAGTTATGCTATTAAGAATGTTTATTTTCTTTGTCGGTTAACAATATATACGAAGAACAAATATCTATTGGGTTCACTGTTGAGTATATTAGAATGAGAGAAATATTGAATTGTAACTTATACTAATATGATTAATCAGTAATTAGATGTAATATAGCAATATTTGACATATGACGTATTTCAATTAAATAAATTGATTTTATTGATATTCATATGAATATAATTATTTTTACCTCGATGGATTTCGTTGTTTCACTGAAAAATGTAAATATGTAGTGTACCTTAAATTTCTTCTAATAAAAAAGAAACTTACTTAAATAAGATCGTATCCATCAAATTTGGTATAACATTTGTTGAAGATTCATGATCTTAAATAGATTATGTTTATTTTTTTAAAGTTGTATCTTTTGACATTCGTAAATCTTCTACTAATTCTAAGCATATTTTAAAAGCTTTCTCTTCTATGTTACGAAGAAACTACATGAACTAATCTTTACCAATCGAAATTATATTAAGTCTATAATAAAAATTTGCTAAGAGTACACAAAACAAAGTTTGTAAGAGATTATGTTTATAAATTTTATTATGATCATATAAGTAAATTTTCTAATTGTCTTTTAGTATTCATTACAATTAAAATTCGAGATAAGCGTCTACAATAATAATTTTTTAATAAATTCTAGATTGATTGACATCTATATATTTCCATAAAAACCTACTCCGGGTCGGACGGCCCGTTCCAAGCCTTGATGGCCAACGACTCAAAATCCTTCTTTTTTAAAATCCATTACGAGGATTTTGTAGCGTATGAGATAAAGTGTGAGAAAAGATATTTAACATTTGTATAGTTTAATCATGGAAATAAAAATAATATCTCGTCTTTAGACAATTATAGATATAGCAAACGTAACATAGAAAAAAGCTTGTTAGTAGAAATCATCGTCATCGCGTTATATTAGTTAAACTGGCCACTCTTCAAAATAAAAAAACCTATTTAAAGAATTCTTTTTTTCGTTGAGTACTTCAAAGTGTCTGCTACAAAACTTCTACAGAAGATTTATTGTAATGTAGCGTACACTCGTAACAAAGTAAGGAACAAACACGTCGCTCTTAACGTTTCGACCCTTTTCATCATATGTTTTTGCTTTTTTTTTTAAACGAGCTAAAATCTCCAGAGGTTATGGGCAAGGCAAAGATACATCTAACAATGAAAGTAAAAGCTTACTAGATACCCTAATTATTGAGAAAAATTGCTAATATTGTCGCCGAAATGTCATCGCGTTACACTTGAGGAAGTTGAAATATCAAGCGTCTATGATTTGATCAAAATCATAGACGTAGTACAAACAAAATCGAATAAGGTTGCTTATGGAAAAACTACTCTTCAATCTCAATTAATCTTGTACAATTAAACTTGAGTTTACAAAGAGAGAGATTTTATTTTACCATTCAAATTCGTATTTTCCATATCATGCTCGCGAATATAAGAGCATTCTTCCATATTCGCTGATAAAGGTTCAACTTTCAATATAATTTCTTCTATAAAAAAATAAAGGCAAAGTAATAAACCAGAAAGAAAAACGATTATCTGATTTAGTCTTTTTTTTACCTGAACGATTTGATATAATTGCTTGATTAATTTGTTCGAAACTATTCTGTAATTCTTCGATAGTACTATTAGGTGTATTAAGAAATTGTTTTGCTTGTTCAATCAAGTTTTGTTCATGTTTAATAGTCAATAGTTTTTCTTCAACAATCAAGTTAAGTTTATTTATAACCGTATTTAATTCATTACGAGGATAATTGCATTGTTGTCTATTTTGTTTTGCTATTTCAACGTGTTGAATCAAATGAGTTAAACACACAAGTTGTAAACAACAATGACATTGATATAATTCTTTGATTGTATCGTCACATGTTATATCAGTACATAAATTTTTTTCTGACATTGCTGAAAAATAAAAAATAGAAGAATATGTAGGTTTTTTTATCAATATTCATTAAGATATGATGCTGTGAAATATTTGAAATAATGGATTAATATATTGGATTATTTTATTATTTCTATGAACGAAGAAAGGAAAAGGAAAAAAAACTAAATAATAATATGGGCCGTATAATTTGTACCTTATCAAATCATTTGTTTTATCGAATAAGATTGTTCGATACTTAGATAGTATAGATTCAGATATTTCATCATTGGGGAAAGGAATCGCAAATACATTTTCTTGATAGAAGAATACAAATTTCGCTTTATAACATTGAATGTTGATAATGCTCGTTTATACTATATGCTTTTATAGACTAATGGATAGAACGCAAAAGAAAGAGAAGAGAAGAGCGAAACGAAAAGTGAAGAATGATTGATGAGTAATGTTCGAACAAATATGTTAATATGTATATATAATCGATAAATCAATCATTCTATTCAAATTTTGACTAATTTTTTACATACTTGTCAAAAGTTAACATAGGAAATGAAAGTGGGAAAATACAACAAATGTAAGAAATCTTGAATTTAAGGATGAAAAAATTCATCATATAGAAAAAATTGGATAAGGAATAGAATTATTGAGAATTTTTCATCTTTTATTTTTTTATTCATTTTCTTTGTTATACGGAAGAGTATCGAAGTTGTTGTGTTCTGAATCACTGCAAAAAAATAAAAATAATCAATGAAAAATTCATTACATTTTCACTTGATAGACACTGATCGAATTTCGAATTGAAATTTATATAATAAATTTATGTTTTGCATTTCTGTGAAGACAGCAACATACAAGAACTGAGGAATAGTAACTGCTAATTCGTCGACGGATCATTAGTGCAACTGTAAATGCAATAAGAAAATATTTCATATATTATAGCAAAGCAGTATCGATAAGCAGTCTGTGATTGTATAATACAAACGTCTATCATGGTGTGTGATGACGAAAATATTTTACTAAAGATATCTAGCACATGTATGAGAAGTCATTGTTATGAATCTGTCGTTTCTATGAGAGAATGTGTCCTGATGTCTATCAATAAACTTCAGTACTCCTTTTAGATTGTATTTCTCAAATAGATCAGATTGAGTGTCTAACAGTTGCACGATTCTTACCAAATCAGAATTTTTCTCGACTTTTCAGTCGAGATTATATTGACCAGATTCGTATCCAATTCACAGGATCTTGCAAACTATTATTCTTTTGATACTCCGAGAAGTAACAGGTTCATACTCGCTATACTTACATGGTTGATATTGTGAAACACTGTTTTCATGATATTGCTTCTGAATCAAATATCTTTATTTCTTTTTATTTACTGATTATAGAAATAAACACTAGTCGAGTGATTGATAAAATACACTCTTCTTGAATAGCGATTTATTTGATTTTACATGACATGTTGTTGTCACATAGAATAATTAATCTATAAATTATAGCTCGTATTCTAATAAGGAAGATAAAGATAAGGTTTTGAATGTTTTTTCTTATATATTTTCAAGAACTTTGTTTGTTAATTATAACTGAAATAATGCATACGCCACAGTAATTTCAAAGGTGGGTTGTTGTACTCTTAACACATTCCGCCCGATTCAGTTTTATTAGAGAATAGCTTTTGCAGATTCATTTGTATGTGCGTTCGTTGTCCTTTTCACTTTGTACTGGCTAGTTGTTTCGTCTTTTCTGATCGCTATATCACTTGAACAGTTATATCTATACATTACATACGGATTTTTTACCAATATGATATATTAAATTTTTCCCCGTATTTTATTACAGGGTGGGTATGGGTGTGAGTGTGGGTAGTTATACAGGAGTTATCCACATCCACATCCATCTTTATGTGAGTTTCCATCTATGAGTTTTATTCATTTTTACGATGTTTGAAGGGATGCTACAATCATTGTATTTTACTCTAGTTAGGTTGAGTGATGTTCGTTAATTCTATTAATGAGCGTTACAGATGTACGTGAACTTTCAGTTTGTATGATATATAAAGTGTTAATATTGACGATGAGCAAAGGAGCTGGTTTCTCTTTGAATCGTAAAATATTTTGTTGAACCCTAAATACGCTTGCACACTTGTTGTTCAAAATGGAACAATCTATTCTTATCCCGCTAACTGTATCATAATCAACATGAAAGGATCGATCAATAATGTGATTCATCGAACTTTCAACAGAAGTGATAATTGAAAGCAACCCCATCAAGAATAGAAATCGTATAATAAACATTATAATGCTTGATCCTATGATTGACAAATAATTATTTATATAGCTCGTATCAGCAAAAACCGTAGATTAGGTTCGGTTAACTAGCAGTGGACTAGTTGTTGAACCAAATTTAAAATAGAAAAAAGCCTATTTGCTATAAATCAACTACTCACATTTGACCAATCTAGTAGAATAAACATAAATAAAAAAAATTATTTAGTTTAATTCTTTGAATGTTAGTTATGACGATTAATAACAAGATCTGATTTGATACATTTTGGTGCATATCGGAGAACACTTATTGAAAAATCAAGCTATGTCTATGTGCTAATGGCTTATACAGAATCGAAAAAACCTAAAATGATATGCAATTTCGTCAAAAGTTCAGAGAATGCTTCCAAGGCTATGATCGAACTTTATTTAAGTGTAATAAAAAGACTGAATAAAATGTCGACTATCTGATGCGTATGCATAGTACATCTCATAAAATATATTAGCAAGCGAAAACACTATAGGATGAATAAATACATTAATAATCTAGTCAAACAATTAAAAAATAGTATGAACTTCTATTTTACACGCTTAATACAAGATGTGTTAACTCCAAAAGCGATACCTACAACGAGAGAAAATATCTATTAAATCTTATTTATTGTAACTGATAGACTTTCGTCATTATGAATATGTTTGTGATTAAGTGTTTTTGCCAATCTAAATTACTGAAAGTAACGAAACAAAATCATAGATTAACTGCAGATTTTAATTAAAAGTGCTGTTTGCTATCGATTTTCATAAGAGAAGACTATACGAGCGATTGTTTCTTGTACTAACTGTTTTTTGATGATAAGAGGAAAGATTGCAGCAATTCTTTTTTTATTCATATCAAATGCATGAGATGATTGAAAAGAGATACATAAAGAAAAAGACGAATCGAATGTCTTCTTCAAGTTTTTTTTTCATACCCAAATTTCATGACTTTCTAAGTCAAACGGAATGGTTCATATATGGCAGCAAACGGATAAAAGAGTTTTTTTAGTAGAACCTCGACAATGCTAAAATGTGGAACTCATATAAGCATTCTAGCATCATTACACCAATTAAAAAATACTTAAAGTCTAAAACCTCTCGTAGACTACAGTGATTTTGAAAAATAATCGATTATTAGAATAAGAAACTCTCTAATTTGTGGATTTTCGCATGAAAAATTTTTTTGAATATTTTTTCCACGAGAATGCCGCACATTTTTTTTGAATTGTCGGGTGATTCTTTGCTTCATCCACAGCCACAGCCACACCCACACACCCACATCCACACACCCATACCCACACACCCACACCCACACCCATCCACAATCACCCACACCCACACCCACACCCTCAAAACGCGTCGTAAGGTTGCTTTAAATCTATTCCCTTTCAAACTCACCCACACCCACATCCACACTCACACCCACACCCACACCCTCAAAACGCGTCGTAAGGTTGCTTTAAATCTATTCCCTTTGAAACTCACGCACACACGCTCAAGACAGTTGTGATGTTGCTGACTGTTTTTGTGACATCAACAACAGCAAACAGAAAGGGCGGCAGAACAATAACAAGCACATTTTAGTAAAAAGGATACTTAGTCGTTTGTTCACAGTTTCTTCTTATTTACATATGCTTCCATTCGAATGTTTTCCATCGAGTGTCTCTCGAATCTAAACCTTTTTAAAAAAGCGAAACTTTGGTATATATACATGAATTTTTTAGTTGAAGCTCGTTGGCAACATTTCATTTTGTAAATTTTCATTGTGAACAATACATCGACACTGCTGAGTGAATGCAAACGTAAAGGTAGTGAAAATTTGGTTTTCTTATTTGCAAATTCTATCTAGATTGGCAGAAACAATCAAGAGAATGAAATAAAACTGAAGGAAAGCGTTTCCTAATAGTTGATCATCGCTGAGCTGATATTGAATCGTGAATAGAGAATCACTAGATAAAAATAACTGTCATTTTAGACAATTCCTAGGTACCTGTGGTTCCTTTATTTAATTTTCGAGAGGAATTTTTCATGCATTGTAGAGAATATAGTAAAGTTTAGCGAGTGGATAAGTTTTGATCACTAAGAGCAATCAGGCCTAAGACGATGAATTAGTTAATTCTGATTTCTGGCTTCAGTCATACTGAATTATGAGCGAAAAGAACGTTTTGAAATCAGCATTTTAGCACGAAATTCAATGACTTACGAGTCAATCCAGCTGGTTTAGGTTCGCCCAAAAAATGTTCATTTGCTCACTGTTACGACTGATGATTACGTGCCTCCATCAGAATAGAGAAGGGATCATGACAAGTAATATTATGGATTAGATCAGAGACTCGCGAGGCAGCCAAAGAAGTGACTCGTTTCGTCTCGTATTCCACCTTTACCGATCTTTGTCTGTTCCATCCCGTCTAGCCTAGTCTCACGAGCGTCGTGAACA
Source organism: Rotaria sordida (assembly GCA_905250125.1). Classification (NCBI taxonomy): domain Eukaryota; kingdom Metazoa; phylum Rotifera; class Eurotatoria; order Philodinida; family Philodinidae; genus Rotaria; species Rotaria sordida. The sequence continues at coordinate 31,150 of CAJNOL010002339.1, read as the reverse complement.
TCTTTTTCGCAGGAGTTCAAGTTATATGAACTAACATGTTGTGCGATTGCCAATGGCAAAAACCAAAACTCACCCGACAACCAGCTGGATAATTTCAAATACTTCCGTTTTATTGTTAAGTTGCCATTTATAGCTTTTCAGAAAATTAATTCAGGTGCTCCTTGCATGAGAAAATGGAAAAGTTTCACAACCTAAATAGAATTCCAGAACCCATGTATTTTCAAATACTTACATGATACGTATGAAGTTCGAAACCTGACAGCAGATATTGAATGTCTTGTATATGAGAAAGAGATGTTTGTCTACTCAAATAGAAGAGAGTGCTACGAAATATTGGTACACAGACACTTGACATCTACGAAATCTTGATAAAATGAGTGACACCTATATAGAGCGTGCAGCATCAAGTGAGATGTCCATAAGATCTTGAAATTCGAAAGTTCTTAATGGATTCCAACTCTATACTCTGAACTGATAAAAATAGTCCTGAAATCAGTATATGTGACGGCCACCCCGTCACTAGGATAGTCCCAACTCCTTCTGTTCGTCCAGTTCCATGGGGCTGCTGTCACAGAGGGATCATCAACTGAAAAACCAATGACTACAACATGCTCAGAGAAAAAAAAGGAATCTTTTTCCTTTTAACATGAGGGTTGATAAGAACGGTAAAAAATGATCACTGGGTGAACCAATGACGAATAACTTAGGCAGGCTTGCAACTCCGTAGGTACTCAGATGGTTTCGTACTATCCGACTCGTGCTTAAAACTGAACTTTGCTGAAGGTACTCGATTAATTTCGATTAGGCTTCCCAGCTAAAGCCTATACCATCATGAATTTGATTTCTCAGGTCCGAGAATACTTCACCAGTTGCCCCAATGACAACAGACACAAAAGTGACCTTCCAACCTCTGGAGGACAGCTCGGAAACCAAGTTATCTCTCCTCGGATATGAGAATATCAGCTCGTCGTCCCCAGTTACCATTGATACAATAGCGGTTTCGTTTTAATTCTATTTGACTTTGGATACCAGTAAACCAGGACACCGATACCTCGATGACTGTAGCTGTCTTTCTGGTCTCATCAAAGGCTATCAGCTCAGGTTTACCATGGCGGATGATAGCTTTACATTGTACTGGTTGATTTCCGTATAATTTTACACTATTAGTCTGTTGAATCGAGTCAAATTTTTGTGTATGGTGAGACGGCGGAAGACCGTTCTGTCGACAAAGTTTCTAATGAATGTCTCTAGTTACGGAATCGTTCCGGTCAATGTATAGGATAGACAGTCACTTTGGACAACATGAGACAATGTGCTCTATCGTCTCAGCGAAACCGCTATACATCCTACATTCTGTTCCTTCGGTGTTGTTTCTACAGACTGGATGAGTTCTAGTTAGAAGGCATCCTTCATGCATAACCATAGCATTTCTAACTCCGAGTAATGGGAGATATCCTTTGCAAAGCCACTCAAAGGACATCGTCCAATCAATCTCTTGAACGGATCATAAAAGGGTGAGACATACAAACGAGATTTAATACCGGCTTTATATCGAGCCTTTTCTTCTATTAAAATTCTTCTAAATTTTTTATTCAATTGTTAGCCTCTAGCAAGATTTGCTTCGTATTTTCCGCCGCCTTTGATTATGTTTGAACTGATATATGTTGGTTCTGGAATTAAGGGCCACTACTTTCTGTCTAAAAGTGAAATCAGAGGCCAACAGGCGTCAGTACTTTTTTAAGCATGTGCCTTCAACTCGATCACAAGTTTAAGACTCCTTCGTGTAAAACTCTTGATCCATTCCAAGGTATATATAGAGCAATCCACCTTCCAGATTCGGAATTTCACCTTTCTCTTTTGAATGTTCGACTTCCTCGTCCTTTTTCAATCGTTTTGGCACGAAGTGTGCTACCGCGCATTTCTTCGAGTTGATTTTCATGCTGATAGCCGCCGAAATTTTCTCAACAGTCCGAAGCAACGTCATCAAATTTTCCTTTGAATCTACATACAGTCTCAGATCGTCCGTGTAGAATTGATACGACAATGTGAGTTGCATTTCATTGAACTTCCTTAAGGTATTCGTATAGCAACAATTGGTACTATTGAGCACATGACTGGTGGGAACCATGGCAAGACAGAACAACAGAGCACTGAAGCTATCTGCCTGCAAGATTCCAGATCGAATCCGTAGGAAACTACTACGTTCTGTTTTTCCTCCGGGAGTTCTTTACTTCATATTTGGCTCTCCATGAGTTCATTAGGTTTTTTAGAAGTATTCTTAACGGACGTGGAACTCGCATTACTCTGAATAGCCACTGAATATATATGTGGGGAATAGAATCGAATACTTTCGCATAATCGATTCATCCCATACTAATGGGCTTTTGCTTTTGATATTGAGTATCGATCATTAACGTCTGATCCAACAAGAGTGCGTGTGTATATTGTCATGCATCCTTCTGTAATGCTCTTTGCTCACTAGCAAGTAGATTTCGTTCCGTCACATACTGGTCATAATATGCCGTTTGAAATCCCGTTAATAGCTTGTAGTAGGTATTTAAACAAGCTATAGATCTGAAGTTCGAAGGATCAGACCTAGATCCGGATTTGTGTAATAATATAATTCTACCATCTACAACCCACCTTTGCAGTAGAGGAGCACCGAATGCCAGGTGGTAATGTACAAATTTATACAGTGAGGTATTTGCCGTCTTAAAAACTTTCTACCAGAAGCCTTGCGGCCCATCTGGTCCGACAGCCTTCCACGATTTAAACTCTCTAACTATTCTTTGCCATAGGACCAGACTTAAGCCACCAGTAAGATTGCTTTCTTCAGGAAGGTCTAGTCGAGCTTATTTCCATGCCAGTAGCAGAGAGCTTTTGTGCTCAAAGTTCTTTCTGGGATGCTAGTAGCGTCACATGGGATGCCCGAAACATTACTTCGGATGCTAGTAGCATTACCAGGAATGCCAGTACCGTTATCTGGGATGCTACTAGCATTACCTGGGATGCTATTAACATTATAGTGTTATCAGTAGCATCCCAGACTACACTACTAGCATCCCAGGTGATGCTAGTAACATTACAGGTAATGCTAATAGCATACCAGGTGGTGCTAACACCATTCCAGGTGTTGCTACCAGTATCCTAGGTGATGCTAGTAGCATAGCAAGATAGTAGTGCTAGTATTTCAGGCAATCGCTATACAAGCTTGAGTTTTGAATTTGACCAATTTTGGGGCTCACGTTTTTTGACCGATGCCTAAGTCGGCTCCAAATTTGGAGTTTACGCACTTTGGAGCTCGGTTTTTTTGACCGTGTGGGTGTGGGTATGATCTCAGTGATCACAGGATTGATATGGACACCCACACCGTTTTTGCTGATTCGAGATGGGTGTGCCTTCGAAATTATAAATTCGAATTTATATAAAATTTTTCCTTTGCTTTTTTGCTGGTTCGACATGGGTGTGCCTTCGAAATTATAAATTATAATTGATATAAATTTTTCGTTTCGCTTTTATGCTATCTGAACATGGGCATGGATTTTGATTTATAGGGTTGATGAATTCATTGACCGGAAATTTTTTCTTTTGCTTTTGTGCTGTCAGAACATGAAAGCTGTTTTTTTTGAATTGTTCATTTATATTCGAACTCGAATTAGGCATCTACTCGATGCATCGACAGTCTTGGATGTTCTGTTGAAACTTGTACGTAAAATTTTGACTCAGTTAGAAAAGTCTTTTTATGAACGTTGATAGGATATGCTAGAAGTAGTCGCAAAGCTAATCTAAGTTAGTAGAAAAAAGCACTATGCCACGTATGTAGCAATCTGTGAGGGGGAGAGGAGGAGGTACAATTTTCTTGTTATATATACATCAACATGCGTCTTCAATCATGTTTCACAAAAGACGTTTATTTCGTTCTAGCAATGGCTTCTAATCTCAGTCTGCTGTGCATTCTTGGAGTCATACTCATGTAAGTAAAATATGGTCGTCATTCTCTAATTTCTACTTTTACATTTTTATATTTAGATTCTGCCTAGCACCGATTCAAGGTACGTAAAAATATGTTTCGTTGCTTGCTAGAGCCTAGCAACATAGGAAATTAACTAAAATCGTCACGTCTCATGTTCATGCCTATTAGAAAAGCTTTGTACATTTCTGTTTGATGAGCTAATCAACGTAAACCACGATCGACTCCCACAGAAAAAGCTCAATGGAGATTCCCAACCCTTGTTGAATTTTAGATATGTTGTAGTAGCAATAGTTTTATGAGTTTTGACGCCAGCTGTTCTGAAAAATGTCGATCTTCTCGATATTTTTAGAGAGCGTCCACAAGACTATCGAGAAACCGAAGCACTGAAGTAATTTTAGTTTTTTGATCTGATATGCCCAACTAACGAGGGAACCTCCTCAGGTGTAACCCTGAGGTTTCAACGAGTTCTTGTCCACAGATATAATATAGTGTCTTAGTAAAAATCCTAAAAAGATTTGGGTTTATGGCCCTTTCTTCAAAAGTTATGAATATTTGAATTTCGCTTCTGTATAGCTCATAATATACAACGTCATAAAATTAGCAACCTTAAGAAAATATGATAGAGGGGTGTGGGTGTGGGTGTGGGTGTGGGTGTGGGTGTGTGGTGTGAGTGTGGGTGTGCGTGTGGGTGTGCGTGTGGGTGTGGAGTGTGGGTGGGAGTGTATAGATCTATCCATACCTATACCCACACCCACCCTCACATCCACACCCACATCCACGCCTCACACCCACACCCACACCCACACCACACACCCACGCTCACCCACACCCACACCCAACACCCCTAGTCATCCTAGAATGTGTGGGCATAAAAATTATCCTGGCAAACCTTTTCTATAAACAGTTGATTCCTATTGGCTACTGCTCAACCAATAGGAGTTCGAGGCAAACGGAGCTCAGATTGGAGTTCCCCGACCCAAAAAACCTCGAACTGTCATCTCTATGATCGAAAGACAGAGCTCTAATTGTCGATCAATTAGAGTGTGAACACAAACAGAACCAATTCCCGTTTAATTACCCTTGCAATAGGTGAGTTAGTCTTCTTATTTCTTTATGTTTTATATACCATTTTGTAGCTCGGGAAATTCTCTATCGAATGGTGTATAATAGTTGGGGTTTTATTTGCCTATAATAGGACAAATTTTTTACGAAAGCGGGGATAGGTCGATTCTCGCATAGGAAGGCATAGGGGAAAATGACTATTTTTCCAATAACTCAGCAACGGCTCGGCCAATCCTTCTCATTTTCGAACTCGACCGAGATATTGTTGAGAGTAAAGTGTGTAGAAAATTTCATCGCAATCGGACTCTCCTTTCAAAAGTTATCGTGTAAACGGCCGGACGGACATACCGACCGATTCTAGAGTGTGCTCACTTTTTGAGTACACAAAAAACATATCCTCAAGGAGATGCACTGAGCCGTGTTCTATAGAATACGACTTTTATGTATGGACGATTTTCTGTCGCAAAAGGATGTAAAAGTATTGTTCAAAATAGACATAAAGAGTCGTAAAACACTGTGGACGTGTACTCTCCAATGAAGCTATAGACCATAGACTAAGGATTTCAGATACCTATCTCGTTCTAGTTACGAGATACAGTCTCAAAGTGGCCTAAAATGGTGAATTCTACTCGCATAAATGGGATTCATAGAATACCAAAGATTCAGTCGTTTGAGCTGCATTTGTTTGCATGTAGAAGTTATCGGTATATGCGCTCTCAAAAAAGAAGCGGTATTTTCGGAAATCCAAAGAGGGTTTCAGAGTTTGTTACTATCAGAAACCTTTTAAAGCTTGCCGAGAAAAGGCTTTCAAGCGTTCAAAAACCCAAAATTAAATCAACAAAAACGACTGATACACCGCTACTCTCGGAAACCGACTAAATGTTTATGAGGTTCTCAGGATCCACTTTCACTTACATAAAATGTTCAACAGTGCTATGTCCTTTTATTCTACAAGATATGCAACACAATCGATCTAGATTTTTCAGCCTTACTATCCTCAGTTTTTAACCCGATCTCTGAATGTAACGCAACACACACAAATATTATTTATTTACGACTTCAAATCTGTCATTTGAGATAGATCAAAACAATAATATTGATCACTATATTTGTGATATAGAAATGTCGTCTTTTTAAAACCAGAAGCTTATTATCTCAGATAGTTAAAAGCGATAATGATGAGATAAATTCATACGGAACTGTGTTAGTTTGAAGACTTCGTGGTCATTTGTTTGTTTTGTTGAGAAACTCAATTCGCGGCTTTCGAAACTCAAAACATCATCCAGGATATCGGAAAACTGGTTTGGTTGATGAAGTCTGCATTTTGGAATTCAAAGTGGTCGGAAGGCATGTAGGTTTCCGATAAAAGATCTCGGAAACCAAAAACCCAGTCCGGTATACCTTTTTGGAGTTTCAGGAAGCTCGGAAACACTTCTGGTTTCCGATCAGGTAATCCAGAAACCGAAAAGGTATTCTTGGATACCTCTTCGGATACGCAACGACATTTTAGAGAAGAATCGGTTTCCGAAAGAGTTTCCGAGCTGATTTAAGTTTCGCAGGGTACGGAGATTTTTTAGAATGTGTAGCCACAAAAAAATCCATTTCAATGAATTAATTTGTTCTTGGCATAAAGTCTAGAAAAATCACTTTCATGGGTTCTCAGTTTTAGAGTTTTCGTTAAAAATTTTCTCTAAATCCGAAGGTTAAATATTTTTCACATAGCTTCTGCCAAAGTTCATAAAACTATTGTGTCAACAATATATCTAAAACTCAGCAAACTCTGAGAATGTCGATTGAGTACATCCGATAAGCATCGGTCGTGGCTTGCGCGGATTGACTCTACTGATATAAAGATAGTGACTCTTCTTTTTTTTTATTTGTGCAGCTCAAAATGGAACTGTCTGCGCAACAGCTACTTGGAACAATACCATCAGAAATGTCGTAGGGATTGTGGGTTCAGCAAGTACCTCTGCTAATTATCTTTACTATCCCTATGATGTTTTCATCGACAAAAGTCAAGCACTTTTTGTTGCCGACTGTGGATCCAATAGGATTAAGAAATTCCTAAATGGCTCAACGACTTCCACAACTGTTAGTGGTCTAACTCTGTCGTGTCCAACTGGTGTCTTCGTTACCTCTAATGGAACTTTGTACGTCATTGATTATAACAACTATCGGATTCAGCGCTGGAGTGGTGGTACAGTCACCATAGTGGCTGGTGCACATGGCAATGGTGCAGCGCTGACTCAGATGTCAGGTAGCTATGGATTATTTGTTGATTCCACCTTCAATATATATATTTCCGAGTACTCGAATTGTCGTGTTACTCGGTGGGCAAATGGTAACACAACTGCTGGGGGACTAGTACGTTTTAATTGATGAAAAAATGCACATATTATTAGTATTTTTCTTTTCGTCTTCTGTCTATTTATGCTAGGTCGCTGGTGGTAATGGTTGTGGTAGTGCTCTAAATCAGCTCTACAATCCATGGGGCATCTATGTGAATAGTAATAAGACTTTGTTTATCGCGGATTACTATAACCACAGAATTCAGAAATGGGTGTATGGTGAGAAAAATATTTTTTTCATTTTAATGATTCTTTATAAAATTCTTAGGATCCACTACTGGCGTGACTGTTGCCGGAGAATCTGGCGTTGCCGGTTCATTGTCATATCAACTGAACGCTCCAACATCGATCACCTTCGATCAATACGCCAATATGTATGTACTGGACACCAACAATAACCGAATTCAACGATGGGCTTCTGGAGCAACCTACGGAATCACTGTAGTCTCGGCTGCTATGAACACTCCATTTGGACTGAAGTTCGATTTTTCCGGGAATCTGTACGTCGCCGATTATTACAATCATCGAATCGCCTCTTTTAAAATGAATTGCCGTAAGTTTCATATAATACTGTATTGTTTTGACTCGATTGACAAAACGATGTAGTGCGATACATTTCATTTTATTTTTGTTCATTAATTTATTTGTCACCCATTTTCAGCAACGACGACGATAACAACAACAACAATTGCACCATCGAGTACGATCTAAATTGACATACGACGATGATTTTGACTGCTTATTCAATTTTAGCTCAGCCAATAAATCGCGTATGCGCCACCAGCTACTGGAATGCTACTTTTTTAACGGTAGCCGGGATAACAGGTAGCAGCGGCTCTACAGCGACGTTATTATCATCCCCCTATAACATTTTTCTTGATGGACTCAATCGCACATATGTGGTTGACACCGGAAACAACCGAATTCAACGATTTTCTTCGGGTATGTCATGAAAACTAGCAAAGGAGCTCTGGCATGAATATTTTGTTTCAGGTTCGACCACAGGCACTACTGTTGCCGGATGGTATACTTCTCCCGGCAGTACAATTGGTCAATTTAACACTCCAACAGCAGTTTATGTCGATGTGAATGGATCAATCTACGTCGCTGATAGTAGCAACTATCGAGTGATGCTGTTCAAATATAAGAATGACTCCACAATGGGGCTTATGATCAATATTACGAAGTCATTTTGACTTTGTATACTTTTAGAAGTCTTCCAATCAATTCGCAGCAATGCTGTCTTTTGTGTAGAAACTTTTTCAAGCAAAAAATGATTTGCTAATTGATTTTTCTGTCATCTTCTGGGATGGTGCAATATGAAGACCGAAAATAAAGTCAATATCTTTTTGCTATTGACAATTGTGGATCCTATTCGGGTAGAAAACCTAGAAGCTAACTGTGGGGGAAAATATCGATCAGGGAACGACTTGAATAACATAACTGTAATGAATTTGAATACTTGCACACTGCAAGTGTTTAACGATTTTCGGTGGAACCATGTTTTTCAATGGCATCAAATATTTAAATTTTACATTATTGGATTCATGGAGCATTTTTCACCCCCTGAATTCTATTAATATTGAGTGACACTTTTATTTCGATATTTTTGCAAAATATGAAAACTAAGTATATCTATCATGGCTCTGCAGGACATGAGATATCGTGCATCTCTGGTTGGGGCGAAACGGCGCTTTTGGAAATGGTGAGATATAAGGCATGACGAAGCACCTACGATTTTAAATATCATATGTAAGTAAACTGATTTCTGGAACTACTGAGGCTGTCTATGAGATTGCTCCAAAAGATCAAAAAGATCCATCCGATTTTATTATTCTTTAATTCTAATGCAACCTAGGTGAATCGGAATGGTATTACTAAATCTCAATATCTAACATGACAATTTCATCCATCGAATTTCGTCGAAATCGAATGAAGCTTTATGGTATTTTATCGAAAGCTGAAGATTTTCAATCAGACTGGACTTTCCGTATATGATAATGAGGGTTCGAAAAATTTGTGTTCGACTAGATCTGAACTAGCAATGTTCAAGGCAGATAAATTGGTTTCGGGTTCCACTCGAAGTCAGTTCACGTTCACATTATGCATTGGAATTTGCTTTTTCTACCTAGATTTTTTAAATAAGTACTAGGTTGAATGAAAAGTTCAATAATTTTCGAATGAAAATCTCCTGAATTCTCAGGAGCGATAACTATCTGACAAATGAAATAAGTATCAAAAGAGCTTAAAATGGGATAGAACGGAATGAGTTTTTAGCTGTCTTGAGAAGTCTTGTTTTGCATTAAGTCATATTTATAAGACAACAGTTAAACATACTGTTTTGAAGTATCATCAATGACTTGCTATAGTAATTCTTCAGTTATAGAAAACAATAGTGCAGTTTTCTAAGTCAATTATTGCTGTTTATGCCTGATACTTGTGGAGTTCCACGAGTAACAAGATATGGATCGGTTATAAAACAATAGTCTCATTAGAAGTAGCATGTTATAAACGTATACGTGATATAGCTACGAGAAGAACATTTTTATTTGATAAAATCAATTAACATAACCGGTTTAATTGGTTATATACCTGAAAGATCCACCAAACATAATTCAATACAAAGAGTGCTAATTCAGAAGGTCAAAAAAGTCTGGAGCCATTCATTGTTGTGCCACTAAAATCACAGATTGATTTTAGAATTGATCAATCATACCTGAACATGGATAGGTGATGCTGAATATCAATAATAATTACTAAAGATCTTATCTTTTCCTTTAGAGAAGAGCTAAACGAGTGCAATCGAGCGTTACTTGCTGCTATTTATGGAGTTTATAACAAGAAACAAAATTTATTAACGACAAAACATCTGCGAATCATATTTTTGGTCTAAAATATAAAGTTTACGGTTAAAAGAAGTTTTCTTTGTTAACTCTTTGCCGGGCAGTGGTCCATATATGAACCACCTTTTTTGTTTGTTATTATAGAAAAATAATAATAAGACACAATGACTCGCTAGAAAAGAAAACATTAGTGAATATATAAAATTCACTTTCGGATAGGCAACAATTAATCTCAACGCTTATACTCTCCTTCTACAGTTAAGTATAAAGATGAGCGCTACTCGTTTTTACGTTCAAAAAGAGACAGAATAGATCTGACAAACTTGAAAGTTGGGTGTGGGTGTGGGCGGGGTGTGGTGTGGGTGTGTGAGGGTGTGGATGTGGGTGCGTGTGGGTGTGGGTGTGGTGTGGGTGTGGGTGTGAGTCAAAGTATTCCATTCACCCACACCCACACCCCCACCCCCACCCATACCCACACCCACACCCACACCCCACACCCACACCCACACCCACCCACACCCACACCCACACCCTAGAGAATGTGGTGGATGAAGCTGAATGGCCTATCATTAAATGTGATTCAAGCATGTACTTAAAAGACTCAGAAAATATATCAACACTTGGTATCTTCATAGTAAACTTTTATTTTAGATCAAAAATACGAATCGCAGTCGTTCTGTCTTTGACAGGATGATCGAATTTAGACTCGTTGACGTGAATTGACAATGCAACTCTTCTGTTTCAGTCACAATGCAAGTTTTCGAATCTCTTTATTTTTCGTTCTCGTGTTTTTTCAAGATAAAAAATGTTTCCAATAAAGATCAAGTGAGAAAAAAATACGTCAATATTTGGTACCAGATTCTTATTAGTTGCGGTATTTTCAAATGACGTTTCGACAGTTTTAGAGCAAAAGTTGGGTACATCTGGAATCGGGTTTCATCCTACTGGATTTGAAAGAGTTCCATGTGTTACCGCAGATCTCTATAACCTCTACAAATCACAACGTACGGATAAAGTAGATGTCTATCAACGGAAAACTGGAAGCTCAACGTATCCATAACGATACGAAATGATTCACCAGAATCTAAGCGGCTATTTTTTTAAGGGGAAGGCTACTTTTGGTGGTTGTAAAAGTTTTTGCGCGTTAAAATCTATGAAATTTTCAAGTGTTGCAATATTTCCACGATTCACAAGTTTTTCGCATTTGTTTTCTCCTCTAAGATCTTTCGCCAAGTTCGCTGGCTTCTTATTTTCATAAATGCAAGAATTCGTAAATCATCTCTCAAAATAAGTGTGGTAGACAGTTAGACAACGTGTTCAATCAGATTTTTAAAACTGTACGAGCTGTTATGGTTCTTACAAAAAATAAACATTGATGTCGTAATATTTGATAGCCACAGGTTCAGAAGTGGTATTCTAACGAGCCATTCGGACGTACAATTATTGGAGGTCAAGGAAATGGGGCCACACTCAATAAGATCTCAACAACGTATGCATTCCACGTTGACTCTCAGACGAATATATACGTGTCAGAATATGGAAATAATCGCGTAACCTTTTGGGCAGCAGGCAATACGACAGCTGGCAAACTAGTAAGCATCTCTAACTGACGAAACAAATTGTCTATTTGAAATATTTTATTAAGGTGGCTGGCGGTAATGGTGCTGGTACCGCAGCGAATCAAACCTATTCTCCTTGGGGCGTTTCTGTCGACGTCAATGGCACCCTATTCATTGTCGAATACTCTGCTCATCGAGTTTCGAAATGGCTTAAAAGTAAGAGATGTACTTGCTATTATGAAATATTCATACTTTTTGTAGATGCTACCACTGGTATCACCGTTGCTGGACAATCCGGAGTCTCTGGACCATGGGCATATCTATTTTTGAATCCGAGAGCACTAGCTGTCGATCAATATGGTTACTTGTATGTGATGGACAGCGGAAACAAACGTATTCAGCGCTGGTGGCCCGGTGCAAGTTATGGATTCACTGTAGCATCTTCAACAACTCTAAGTAATCCCTATGGTTTAAGCATTGGTATAACAGGTAATCTAGTCGTGGCCGATACCTCTAACCATCGTGTAATATCATTTCCAGCGGTTTGTCGTAAGTTTTTCAAATTTTTTTCTTGATGTTTTACTGTAGAATGGAATCGCCATTTAAGCTAGACAATTTAGATTTGTGTAGAAATCCTAGTAACTAGGTCAAATAACTAAAAGCCATTTGGCTCGAGATTTAGAGGTTTAGGTAGTTGTGGTATTATAAACATATGGTTTAGCATTTTTGTGATGAAGTTTGATAACATGTGATAAAGTAACTTATGACTCATGAACTAGCAATATTCATACGTAGTTGAGATCCTTACCGTTCAATTTTTTCCATATTTTCTTAAGGATATTTCGAATTTCTTCATCTCATTGAGAATCAGTGATCTAGTTGAGCAACCTGACAGTGGTCATATTTTAGTTTTATTTGATCGAAAATAATGCGTGTGTGCTAACTTTCGTAATAGTCTTTGAAAAAAAAAAACAAAATGTGATTCGTATCTGTCTTCATCTTTATGCAAATGACTCTTTGCTTCGCGTTTTTAGCATCGATTACAACAACGACTCCGTCACCTTCGAGTATGTCTCCTTGCTGTTCTAACATCAGGAATTGTACATTCAATATTTTCAAATTTTTCTTAATCTAATGAATAGCTTTACCACCGAATCAAGTGTGCGCAACAGCGATCTGGAATTCGACTTTCAACCTTGCAGCTGGAACAGGAGCTGCTGGTTCAACAGCTACACTTTTGTATAATCCCTATGACGTATTTATCGATGGACAGCAAAGTATTTATGTTGTCGACAATTATAACAATCGCGTTCAGAAATACCTCGCTGGTCAGTAGCTCTCATCACTAAAAGTTATCACCGATTTTTTTATTGTTGAATATAGGTTCCAATGTAAGCACGACTGTTGCTGGATTATCGTTGACTGTTGGATTGACACCAACTGCTGGTTCTGCATCACCACAATTTAACTCGCCTACAGGGATCTTTGTTGATCTCACTGGAATTATTTATGTAGCTGACTATAATAATTATCGTGTTCAGAAATGGTTACCAGGAGACCCATTCGGATCAACAGTGGCTGGTGGTCATGGACCAGGCACAACACTAGACAAGATAGGAGGAGTTCAAGCAATCTATGTCGATGCTCAGTCAAATATATATGTCTCCGAATATACGAATCATCGTGTGAGTTTATGGACTGCAGGAAACACGACAGCTGGCAAATTGGTGTGTATTCTGTAAGAAACATATTTTTCTGTATTTGCTTTATTTAGGTGGCTGGGACTAGTAACGGTGTAGCTGGTAGTGGAGCCAATCAACTGTACTATCCTTGGGATATCTATGTGATTAGCAACGGTACTTTATACATTGTTGATCAAAGTAATCATAGAGTGCAGAAATGGTTTCGAAGTGAGATTTCTTGTTCCTAAGTCGAAGTTTGTATTTTTATGGATGATTCATAGATGCTACTTCTGGTTCTACGGTGGCAGGGCAATCTGGTGTCGTCGGTGCATTTTCATATCAATTCAGTAGTCCGACGTCGATCACTTTTGATCAATATGGTTATATGTACGTGTTGGACTCAGGAAATAAGCGTATTCAGCGCTGGTGGCCTGGTTCAACGTATGGTGTGACTGTTGCGTCTTCTACATCGATGTCTAATCCGAGAGGATTGAACTTCGACACTTCCGGAAACCTTTTCATAGCCGACTATTCAAATCATCGAGTTCTGAAATTTCCAGTTTTATGCCGTGAGTAAAAGAAGGAATTCAATGGAAATTTTCCTTCATAGAACATTGGATCAAATAGATATGCTGATCTTTTAGAACGGAAACCGGAATAAATCGAAAAACATTCTTCCAATTTTTTCGTTCAGAATTTAGAAAAGAGAGAGAATCGATGAATAATGCGCATCCTGTAAGAAAAATCGGCGAGAAAAATTGGTAGAACTAAATAAAAGAAGCGAAATTTGTCCTAGAATATCAGTTGAAGTATCCAAGACGAATGTTTTCTTGATGGATGATAAAAATCTGATTCGTTCTTGTATTCCAGCGGCAAGCACGACAACTACTGCGCCATCTCCGAGTAAGATTACTTGTGTCAAATTAATTCTTGGTATTATGATACTTCTGGTTTTTAGCTCAACTACCAAACCAAGTGTGTGCCACTGCACAATGGAATGCTACCTTTTCGATCGTAGGTGGAACAACATCGACTTCTGGCAACACGGCATCACGACTTAATTCGCCCTACGATGTGTTTGTTGACGGCTACGGTAATATCTATGTTGCCGACTATTCGAACAATCGAATTCAACGATTTACTTCAAGTATGAGTGTTTATTGGTATCAGAATTGCTGTTATTTCTTGTGTCGTTTAAGGTCCAGTGAATGGTACTACAGTGGTTGGTGCGCTCACCAGCGGATCTGGCTACAGTCAACTATATTTACCAACGGCCATCTTTCTTGACGCCAACAGAACATTGTATATTCTCGATTCTGGCAATTATCGTGTCCAAAAATGGTTATATGGAGAACCACTTGGGTTTACGGTAGCCGGTGGTTATGGTTTTGGTTCGACAGCCAACAAAATATCAACAAGCTATGGACTCTTTGTTGATCGCCAATCGAATATCTACATCTCGGATACAGCAAATCATCGTGTCGTTTTCTGGCAAGCAAGAAACACAACGACTGGACGAGTGGTAAATATTTTTAGTCGATGATGAATGTAATTTTATCTTATTTGCTTACAACAGATCGCTGGTGGCAATGGAGCTAGCATCGGAGCAAATCAACTCTACAATCCACGGGGAATTTTCGTGGATTCGACCAATGCTTTGTACATTGCGGATTACTCAAATCATCGAGTTCAAAAATGGCTGAGTGGTAAGAATCCTAATGGCTTTTTCTAACCACTTGTTCTTTCTCTTATGATAGGTGCTTCAAATGGTATAACTGTTGCCGGAGATCCATCGGGCGCTTCTGGCTCATTGGTATATCAACTCACCAATCCAACAGCAGTGATTGTCGATCAATATGGCAATATCTACGTATTGGATAGTGGCAATCGGCGAATTCAGAAATGGGAGCCGGGAAGTACATTTGGAATTACGGTTGTGTATGAGCTTAGTCTTAGTAGTCCACTCGGCATGCGTTTCGGTTCGACCGGCAATCTAGTCATGGCTGATACATCGCAGCACCGTATAGTGTCCTTCAGTGTTTATTGCCGTGAGTATTCTTCTAGTTCTCTTGCAATTGTGAAGTGAAATTTATAAGTTAGATGGACAAACAATATCAAGAATTTTTAATTTAAAAAACGATTAGTATGAGTCATACTAATAAAGACTTGTGGGAACTTACATGCTAATTATTTCGTTTTCAGTTATAAATCTGTTTTTAGTATATGATTAATATTTCTATTGAAAAAGTCATTATTTTCTAAATTGATTGTGTATCTCTTCTAAAGCACCGGCAACGACAACAACTCCAAAGCCCTTAAGTATGTTTGAATGAGATTCTTTTGTTTATTTTTTGTCATGAATCATTTCTTTCGATAGCTCAAATTCCAAACCAAATATGCGCAGGACCATCATGGAGTTCTACTTTCGCGACTGTGGCCGGAACCGGAATCAGTGGTACATCAGCCAGCACACTATATAATCCATTTTCCGTTTATATTGATGGTCTTGACACTGTGTATATTGCCGACTATAATAATCATCGTGTTCAAAAATATCTTTCTGGTTAGTAAATTGTATCATCAGTTGCGCATGTTCATTTTTTATAATGTTAAGGTTCAACGGTGGGTATCCAAGTAGCTGGGTTCGGGACAACTGCTGGAACCACAGGCGTTTATCTCAACAAGCCAACAGCAGTTTTTGTAAACTCGAATGGCGTGATCTACATTCTTGATTCTCTTAATTATCGGGTACAACAATGGTCATCGGGGCAACCTATGGGAATAACTGTGGCTGGTGGCCGTGGTCAAGGTGCAGCATATACCCAGATATCTACGAGTTATGCATTATATGTCGATGCTCAGTCGAATATTTATATCTCTGATTGCGGTAACAATCGCATACATTTTTGGGCTTTTGGAAATACGACAGCTGGCAAAATGGTATGCATCCTTCGTTAAATGTATTTTGCTATCGTATTTGCTTATTTCAGGTGGCTGGTAACAACGTAGCTGGTAATGGAGCAAATCAACTCAATTGTCCTTGGGGCATCTATGTGACTAGCAACGGTACTATGTACATTGTCGATCGAAATAATCACAGAATTCAGCGATGGCTTCCAGGTGAGATTTCTTATTGTTGAGTCAAACTACGTGTTTTCATGAATGATTCATAGGTGCTACTGTTGGGACTACGGTGGCAGGGCAATCTGGCGTTGCCGGTGCATATTCATACCAACTCAACAGTCCAACCTGGATCACTATCGATGTTAATAACAATATGTATGTGTTGGACCTCGGAAACAATCGTATTCAACGCTGGTGGTCTGGTTCAACGTATGGAGTGACCATTGTCTCTACTTCATCATTGGCAAATGGAAGAGGAATGAGTATTGATCTGTCGGGAGACTTGATCGTGGCTGACTATGTTAATCATCGTATCGTATCGTATAATATCACATGCTGTAAGTAGGAAAAAGTTGTGCCATATATCAATTCAGAAGACAAGACATGATGTGGCTTCACATTAACATACACAGAAGCATGGATAAAATTTAAAAAAGTATCAGAAAACATGATTGTCAGCATTGAAGTTAAATTAATTATGTGCCCATCATAAAATTCATCATTTTTGATGTACATACTATTTTCAACCTTCCTGTACTTGTATAAGTATATTCAATGAAGGAAGTCTATATCTGATTTTGTTTAGCCATAAATCATGTTCTCAAAACATAATAATCTATAAGTTTGTTCCACTATCAATCAACATTCGCAGCAAACATTATTCTTCATATATTGATCGTGGCTTTAGACGTATCAGATATTATTTCTAGTAGGACTACCTTGTCAAGTTCGAGTTGAGCGATGTTTTTAGGATTCGATTGGCTCTAAAGTGAACAAGATTTCATAGAATTAGTTTGTATATTGCAGCATTAACAACGACAACGGCAAGTACTGTACCACCGTTAAGTAAGACTCATATCAAACAGAATGATAAATAAATTACATACTTGATTCACTCTAGCGTATGCATCATACCAGGTGTGTCAGAATGGCGTCTGGAGTAGTAGCATGGCAACCTTAGCTGGAACGTACAATTCTGCTGGTTCAACAACATCATTACTCAGTTCACCTTACGATGTTTTTGTCGATGGAAATAATAATGTTTTTGTAGCTGACTATTCAAACAATCGAATTCAAAGATTTGCTGCAGGTAAATTGTTGAAATTGGCAGAGTAATAGTTGTCATGACCTTTTCATTCAAGCCTCAACGATCGGTACCAATGTGGCTGGTATTACACTTTCTGGTGGCAGTGGTTTCAACGAGCTGTACGGACCATCAGCAATCTTTGTCACTCCTAATGGAGTCATGTATATAGTTGACACTTTAAACTATCGCGTCCAAAAATGGGTATATGAAGAACCACTCGGATTAACAGTGGCTGGTGGTCGTGGTTTGGGTACATTGTATACTCAGATAGGAACGAGCTATGGATTGTACGTCGACAATCAATACAATGTGTGGGTGTCCGAATTCAGCAATCATCGTGTAACTAGATGGGCAGCAGGTAATACAGCAGCTGGAGCACGGGTACGTATTCTTTGTTGTAGTGGAATACTAATGACGTTTGCCGATCGATTCAGGTGGCTGGTGGTAATGGTGCTGGTGGTGCATCCACTCAACTCTACTATCCTTGGGGTATTTATGTCAGCAACATCAGTACTGTGTATATTGCAGATCGCAATAATCATCGGATTCAACGATGGTTGTCGGGTAAGAATCGGTCGTTATAGAAATATGTTGCATCAATATTCTTTCTTAGGCGCCACTTCGGGTACAAATGTTGCCGGTACGGGAGTCGCTGGGTCAGCAGCAACTCAGTTGTCAAGTCCAAGAGCTGTCATCATGGATCAATTTAATTATTTGTACATATTGGATACAGGCAACAATCGTGTGCAACGATGGGCTCTTGGAGCAACATCCGGAATCACAATTGTCTCATCAACATCTTTCTTGACTCCTTCTGGCATGCGTTTCGGTCCGCCTGGTAATATGATCGTGGCTGATACGTCTCGTCATCGAATAGTATCATTTCCAATCTCTTGCCGTGAGTATTGATCGTGTATTATCATGACCAATGAAGAGTTTCATCAGTTATCTTATCAATATAACGAATACATCAGCACACTACTTGACACGAAGATAAATTAAAACCATTGACACATTAGAAGACATCCTCATATATAGAATAAGACTTCTATGTATGGACGGTATTCTGTCGCAAAATAATGCAAAAATATTGTTCGAAATAGACATAATGAGTGGTAAAACACTGTGGATGTGTATTCAACGGCTCATTTCTATAACCTATTCTTTACTTTGAACGTATTATCTGTACTTATCAAACCTTAACATAAGCAAAAAGAAAATAATGTTTTTATAAATCGTATCAAGGTTTTATGATTTGTTGCCTGTTTTGCTTTGACAACACTTTTCTTGCCAAGAATTGCTGTTTTGAACTAAAATACTATCTCTTTCTTTTCCTTTGTACTAACGATATATTGGACAAAAAAAAGTATTACAATGAGAAATGTTCATTAATACTATCACAAAATATGAATTTTTAAAGGGATATAATAGACGATCCTTCCTTTAACTTGTAAACAATAAGACAGAATAGAAAATCCCGGGTCTTGTAATGCGTCGATAACTTTAAAATACTATTGAAAAGAAGTTACTATTTTTCTATGCTAATAAGACCAATTGTCTGTTTTAGCAATAACCACAATAACAACAACGACAGCAATTCCTACAAGTAAGTTTTAATTAGGTTGCACAGTGACTTACACTACGAACTGAAACATGTTTATATTTCTCCATCAGCCCGACCGCGAAACCAAGTGTGCGCAGCACCTTCTTGGAATTCTACGTTTGGCATCGTCGCCGGAACAGGAACTGCTGGCTCCTCAGCAACACAATTGAGAAATCCGATGGACGTATTCGTTGATGGCAATAACACAATGTATGTTGTGGACTACAATAATAATCGAATCCAAAGATTTCTTTTGGGTATATAGTAATCTATGATTACTCGCATTGTACATCAGTTACGTATCTTATAGGCTCAATAGTGGGCACCACAGTCGCCGGACTCACCCTCACCCCTGGAAGCTTACCATCGCAGTTCAACGGCCCGACATCGATATTTGTCGATTTCTTTGGTAGTATCTATATTTCAGATTCTTTAAATTATAGAGTGCAAAAGTGGATACCTGGACAATTAAATGGAACAACAGTAGCCGGTGGTCAGGGTATGGGGACAGCACTGAACAAGTTGGGTGTGTGCTACGGAATCTCTGTCGATTCTCAATCCAACATATACATATCGGATTACACTTATCATCGTGTCGTTTTTTGGACTGCTGGAAACACAACGATTGGCAGATTGGTACGTATTGATCGACTGTTATGTACATTTGATCATCTGTATTCTGTTTCAGGTGGCCGGTGTTACTAACGTAGCAAGTACTGCAGCAAACTACCTCTACTACCCTCGAGGTATCTACGTTGACACAAACAGAACTATTTATATTGCTGATTGTAATAACCATAGAATTCAGCGATGGTTATGGGGTAAGTTTTCTGATTCATTTTATCAAACAGTATGTTCGAATCTATGATGCGTAGGTGCCACGTCAGGTACTACAGTTGCTGGAGTAACTCAATCACCGGGTCAATGGGCCTATCAACTGAATTATCCAACATCTGTTAATTTTGATCAGAACGGCTATATGTATGTGATGGACGCCGGTAATAACCGAATCCAACGTTGGGCCTTTGGATCAACCTATGGCATCACTTTGGTCTCTACAACATCTCTATTAGGCAATGGAAAAGGAATAAATTTCAATTTATTGGGTGACTTGATCGTTACCGATTATTCGAACCATCGTATTGTGAAATTTCCTGTTACATGTTGTAAGTGTTCATTTAAAAGTTACATAACACAAATCAATAAACAATATAAAATTACGACAGTGCCGCGTTAAATATATTGAGATAGTATCTTATATTATTGTAGCACTGAATCACGTGAGAAATTCCACATGTCTCACTAAAACTAGTATTTTCTTGCTCACCGATATCGTTCTAAACATCTCTTCATCAATTGTTAGAAAATTTAAGTTGTTTAAAGTAAATAAGCACAAGAGATCAGTATATATGAATGTGATATCGCCTACATCCACACTCACAGAGTCTTCGAGGATGTTCCTGATGTTCTGCAACAATTTCAATGTTTATCATTCTTGTAAACAATAAGAACAAACTTTTTGAAATGTTGATAGATTAATTATTGTACTGATTTACTACTAACTAGCTCTTGTTTTATCAACGTTTTATCACATTCCTCGTTGATATTTTAAAATTAAAAACAAATTCTCAAAACGAAAAAAAAACACATGAAATAAATAATACACACATTTTCATAATATTTTAGCGTTGACAACAACAACTACAACTGCATCATATCCAAGTAAGACTTCAGCAGCATATTCTGATAATTAAATTGAGTAATTGTTGCATTCTAGCTCAATCACCAAATCAAATATGTCAGAATGGTGTCTGGAATATTAGTATGATAGTGGTAGCTGGTACAACTGGAGTCTCTGGACCAAACTCAACAAGATTAACTATACCATATGATGCTTTCGTTGATGGAAAAAATAATACTTTTGTAGTTGATTATGGAAACCATCGTATCCAGCGATGTTCTGCAGGTAAATTATCAAAACTGACAAAATAACGTCTGTCATGATATTTTCATTCAAGGCTCAACGGTCGGTACTACTGTGGCTGGTTTTACGCGTACTGGTGGTAGTGGCTTCAGTGAATTGCGCAATCCCTCATCAGTCTATGTCACTCCTGATGGAATCTTATATATACTTGACAATTTGAATTATCGCGTCCAAAAATGGTTACCCGGAGAACCACTTGGATTTACAGTGGCTGGTGGTCGTGGTTCGGGCACGTCACTGACCCAGATCTCAGCAGGTTATGGATTGTTCGTCGACAATCAATACAATGTGTATGTGTCGGAATACGGCAATCATCGTGTATCTATGTGGACACTAGGCAACACGGCCTCCGGAACACGAGTATGTATTTTCTGCTAAGAACTGACAGATCTATTGTGCAAAAAAATGACGAACAAGTTACTTTGTCTTTGTTGAATACTTTTAATGTTTACGGATTGTTTTAGGTGGCTGGTGGTAATGGTGCTGGCACTGGATTAACACAACTCTACTATCCTTGGGGCATTTTCGTCACAAGCCTCACCAACGTTTTGTATATCGCAGATTGGCAAAATCATCGGATTCAAAAATGGCTCTATGGTAACACTTATTCATAATACAAATGAATATCTTGCATAAATATTCTTTGTCAGGTGCCACCTCGGGCACAACTGTTGCGGGCGTAACTGGTTCCTCTGGATCAACAGCAAATAAGCTCTATGGTCCGAAAGCTGTCGTCGTAGATCAATTCGATTATTTATACATATTAGATACAGGTAACAAGCGTATACAGCGATGGGCCCCTGGAGCAACATCCGGAGTCACAATTATATCATCAACATCTTGGAACAATCCTACTGGCATGCGCCTAGGTCCATCTGGCAGTCTGGTCTTGACTGATACGAATAACCATCGAGTGATATCATTTCCAATCTCATGCCGTGAGTAGTTATTCTCCTATTTTAGTTTATTCGAACGCGTTTGGTATAAAATAAGATAAAATAATTCTTTTTCTGTTCACTCTTACATGCTTGTCTGAGTTGCTGAAACTTTTTGTAGCATCATCACTTTGTGTATTTCTTTTGTAGCAATAACCACAACAACAATGTCAACCACAAGTATGTATTATTTACACACATCATTAGTTACATATGAATAATACTATTTTTTTTTCACTGTTAGCCCAGCCACTGAATCAAGTGTGTTCTGGATCCTCATGGAACTCGGCATTCACCATCATGGTTGGAGCCGGTACGAGTGGAACATCATCGACACAATTATCGTCTCCGATGGGAGTCTTCATTGATGGTAGTCAAAACATATATGTGGCCGATTATTTAAATAATCGGATCCAAAAATTTGTTTATGGTAAGTAATTCTTCAAAATGAGTCGTATATCATAAATCTAATATTTTCTTTCATATAGGCGCAACAGTAGGCACCACTGTAGCTGGTGCGACCACCGCTGGTTCTGCAGCAAATCGACTTAACAGACCGTCAGCAATTTTCGTTGACAGTGCTGGAGTTATGTACATTGTTGACACGTTAAACTACCGTGTTCAGAGGTGGCCAGTCGGATCAGCACTAGGATACACTGTTGCAGTAGGTATAGGTATGAGTTATAGCCTCTACGTTGATCAACAATCCAGGGTGTATGTGTCAGAATGTAGCGCTAATCGCGTCACTAGGTGGACTGCTGGAAACACGACAACGAGCAGTCTGGTGTGTATTTGAGATTATAACACATACCTTTCATAGATCCATGTTTACTTAGGTGGCCGGTGGTAACGGTGTCGGTAGTAACACTAATCAACTCAACTGTCCTTATGGAATATATGTCGACACTAATGAAACTATCTATGTTGTTGATCGATATAATCATAGAGTTCAACGATGGTTACGCGGTGAGATTCATTTTGTTTTTTAGGAGATCGCAAGTTGCATAATTCATATGTAGGTGCGACAACCGGTGTCACAGTCGCGGGACAATCGGGAATAGCTGGTAGTTGGTCCTATCAACTTAACAATCCAACACACATCAAATTTGATCTGATGGGTAATATGTATGTAATGGATGCTGGTAACAAACGTATTCAAAGATGGAGTCCAGGATCAACATATGGAGTTACTGTCGTATCCACAACAGCTTTACTTAATGGTATTGGGATAGCTTTTGATCTAGCAGGTAATCTCATCACAGTCGATTATTCCAGCCATCGAGCGGTCAAATTTCCTATTTCATGTTGTAAGTTGCTTATTGTTACTTGATATTGCTTGATGTTTCTCCTCTACTTGTTTCTAATCACTCACTTATGGATTCCATTGGGCATCATGAAAGATGACTATAAATATTTTGATATTTACTTAATGCGATGATAACTGTCTACATTTTCTCAAAGAAATTAATAATATTAATAGGAACTACAATTAGATCACTGTTATTCTTACGATATATCCATTTTTTCTTCTAGCTACTCCAATTGTGACTGTCGCACCTCTCGCAAGTATGCTTCTGCCAATATTGATGAATATCTCAGTAATAACTAATTTTGTTATTTCTATAGTGGCATATCCGTTGCCATGTCTGACGGGTTCCTTTAACAATACTGGTTGGAAAGTTATGGTTGGGTCTACATCGAATCCCGGCTCAACATCTACGACACTGCGATATCCAAATGATGTGTACGTCGATGCAAGTCAATATATTTTTGTAGCTGACAGCTCAAATCATCGTATTCAACGCTTTGCTTTCGGTGAGAATCATATTGACAATCTATTTATTACTAATTTTTCGATTGTGTTCAAGGATCTACACTTGGGACCACCGTAGCTGGAACTGGAAGCAGTGGTAGCAGTCTCAGCGAATTGAATTTTCCAACATCAATCTTTGTCGATTCAAGTCGAAATATGTACATCGCAGATGGTTTTAATAATCGTGTCCTTAAATGGCAAATCGGTACACCGATGGGAGTTATAGTTGCAGGTATTGCGGGTCCAAAGACCACGTTGGACACAATTGCATCAAGTTATGCAATTTATGTCGATGCCGAATCGAATTTATATGTGTCTGAATGTGGTAATAACCGAGTAACTCGTTGGATCAAAGACAACACCACTGATGGACAATTAGTACGTACTTGATCATTTCGATATGCTAACTTGCCTGTAATCATTCTGTGTGTGTGATAGGTAGCCGGTGGTAACGGTCGTGGCACTAAACTATATCAACTGAAATATCCTTGGGGTATCTATGCTGACAGTAGCAGAACTGTTTATGTTGTTGATCAAGGAAATCACCGAGTTATGATGTGGGCCTCAGGTGCTACTAGTGGAGTGATCATCGCTGGTCAAACTGGTGTACCAGGATCCTCCGCTAATCAGCTAAATACACCGACCACGATCACGTTTGATATTCTAGGATTTATGTAAGTTAACCAATGCAAACAACTCATTTTTACCGAATGCTCATAAGCATCGAATTTACTCATATTTTGTTTTCATAGGTTCATCATGGATTCCGGTAACAACCGAGTATTAAGATTTACGCTAGGTTCTACAGTCGGCGCTACTGTTGCGACCCTCAGTACTTTCAATGTACCAAGGGGTATGTTTATTGACTATAAAAGTGATCTCTACGTTGCCGATCAAAATAATCACAGAGTTATGTGGTTTACTTGCGGTATGTAATATATGACAGTTGTTTTCAACTTGATCATGTCTGACACCAAAATGTTTTCTTTTGGATAGTGATCAACGAGACCACAACGTCAACTACCACAAAAAGTACTTGTAAGTTTCATTTAGATTCATTTCTTATAGGAAAAAAAACGTGTCTTTTTTTATATCAGCCAATCTTTCTTTTGAATACCTCAATCATAGTTTTCCATTTTGTTTTAATAGCTACATTCGAGTGACACTATATTCATAGGAATAGTAACTGTTTATAAGTGTTATTCTAATGTTTTTTTTTTCGATTATGTGTCAATATGGAGATCTCCTATAGGTTTGTAAACAGACGTTAGATTGAACTACTCTATAACCATTTCAAAGTCAACATTAACGTTTGAAGAAAACACGAAGAATTTCAATTTTTTCTCTCAATTTAGCTACGACAAGCACAACAACCACAACAACAACATCAGAAACAAGTACCACATCAGAAACAACAACAACAGAGACTGAAACTACTACAACATCAGAAACAACAACGTCAGAATCAACAACAACGGAAACTACTACAACATCACAGACCACAACAACAGCGACTACCACTACAACAACATCAGAAACCAGTACAAGCTCAACAACAGAAACAACTACAACAGAAACAACTACAACGGAAACCACTTCAACATCAGAAACGACTACGACGGAAACAACAACAACCGAAACCACTTCAACATCAGCAACAACAACAACCGCAACCACTACAACATCAGCAACAACAACATCACAAACCAAGACAACGACAACATCAGCTACAACAACATCAGCAACAACAACAACAACAACGACAACCACTACAACATCAGAAACAACAACAACAGAAACTACTACAACATCGGAAACAACCGTAACAGAAACTACTACGACATCGGAAACAACAACAACCGAAACAACTACAACATCGGAAACAACCACAACAGAAACGGAAACAACAACAACCGAAACAACAACAAC
>CAJNOL010002338.1:636-40651 GCA_905250125.1 Rotaria sordida | reverse complement strand
TTAATTATCTCGAATGTTGAAAATAAACCAAAGTCTACAAAAATTTGTCTTTTTATCGAGCTTCCAAAAGACTAACTAAAGCTATTACGAAAGATCGGAAGATGGATGTTGTCAATATTTTCACCTTGCGTTCTAACGAATATTTCTGATTTTTTTATTTTCGAGGTCATCGTAATCGAAAGATTTGTTTCCTAATAATCGATTTGAAGTATATATAATTAAATGTGCATTAAACTAATCATTCTACTTTGTACAATATAGAAACATGTTTCTTTTTTCATTAAATTTCACATTTCGACTAATTCGAAAGTTTTATAATCTCATTAGCGATGAATTCAGTTGAGGAATATGCTTGACATCATAGACTTGTCCTATGTGTTTGTTCAAGCATTTGACAAAAATTTAACATTAGACTTTGTACTGAAATAAAAATCTTTTTTTTCCAAGAAAAAACAATATAACAACATTTTTTTAATATGCATCAAACTAGTACATATTTAGAGCAATAGAATAAATAAGAAATGAATAAATGAATTAAAACAATAAGATGAGATATATTTTATTTCTTTTTCGATCGAACCAAAGATTTTCTTTTATCTTCTCTTCTAGAAAACAATGTAGTATCTTATCCAATGTATACAATCAGAAAAGGATAACATATAGATTTTTCTGAGATAAATTCGGCTTGAGAGACCATGCCTTCAACATTCTTCGTGCATGTTTTCCCCCTTCAGAATATAACCAAACAACAACTAAGATTCTGACACCAATATTATCTGTCTCAGGCTAGTTCTGATACTATTTGTTCAAGGTTGTTGACGATACACGTTAGATCATTCATATGTACCCACAAGTCTATCAGTTTTGTTAGTCAATGATTGCTTGCATTTATTTACAGTGAATAAAGATAATTATTTGTAATGCACACAGTTGACTTTGATTGAAGTGAACAAATTGGTGCAGGAATAGATATATGGCCTGAGTCTCACAGGAGCAACTAGTTACATCAGTCATGTCGAACAATATGAGATAACATTTATAAAGAGTCTGACATTTATGTTGAAGAAATTGAGGAAGAACTAGATAATCATGATGACGATGATTATAGTTTATGGTGAATCTATGTAAATATCTTCGAATTTTGTTTTTTTTGATTAATCAATTTGAATTCTCAAAATTTTTGTTATACAAAACATCAATAAAATAAAAGTTCGAGAGAATTTTCTGAAATATCGATTCAGCATCATCAAAATAAATTCAATATATGACTTTTGATGACGTTCTTAGTAGAAAAAAAAAACTCGAAAAGATTAATAAATCATGTCACGAAGTTGAAGGCGACTAAGAACTTATAGAAGAAAATATTTAGTTACCTTTTTAGATTTTTTGAGACTTTTAGTGAGTAGCCTTCAGTACAATATTTATATTTTTTGAACGCAAACAGTCATCGATCTTGGCCTTGCGTGGATCGATAGAGGAGAAGCTGGGCTATCTTTCCATGGTATTATAATTGAGAATGGATATATATAGTTTTTACGACAGATTAAGTCCATGATATATCCAAGAAGAAAAGTGACTGAAATTTTTCATCGACTTTGTAGAAAGATCGAACAATGTCGACTGTGGATAGTTCTAAAAATCCGAGTTATTTCTCTATTATTGTTTTAAAGTTATTCAAAAATGTCCACGTTCACTTTATTCTGAAATGAACAATAACTAAATTATATTTGTGTAGTCTTTCATGTAGTGTATTGATATGTATAAAATATTTGTATTATCTGTGTTTTGTTTTGATCCTACACAAGTGGATATTGATGGGTACACTTTCAATAATTGAAAATAATCTACTATTGCCAAATAAAATAATGTTTTTGTGAAATATTTTCGTATTTATCCTGGAATCTTAATGTCTTCGCATGCTATCTGTTTTTTTTTCAATATATATGATATTATTTGTCACTAAATTTTATTTAAATGTTCAACTGAAAACCATATCTCTATTATTATTATTAGAAACTTAATGATATAATTTTTAATCTTTATATGTCACTAAATTGTCGATATACTTTATCAGTATACATCAAAATCTACACATTGTCCTTGACATGTACATCAATCAATATATTATATAATACAATATCTGCTCATACTCTCCTCATGCAATATACCAGTAGTAGGAAATTTACGATGTATATATGAAAGTAGCAGAAAGAATAATTGAATAAACGAGAGCGATAGCGCCATCTCCAAGAAGGTCAACGTAGGCATGCATATATAAATATATCGGCTTATTCTTTTATAATATCTATTGACAAAAAAACAAAAATATTTCGTCCATAATATTCTGTCGCGACGTATATTAGACGATGTATGTTGTAACTTATACTCGCAATCTACTTAATAATGTTAAAAATCGAATAAAAACATGTTTTTTCTGTTAATTAATTTTTCTATATTTTCTCATCTTGCAATGTTTATCTATGCATTATTTAGTTTTATTACTTTCATATGTATGAGTTATTCTTTTAGAATTCATTAAGTCTAATATATCTTCTCTTGCATTGACACATCATCGTCCATAGACAATATGATTCAAACAGCAGCACCAGGTGAATTTACTCATCGTTGTGCTAAAGTATCGTTTGATTCAATCTATAATATAACTGAAGATCTTCGTCGGTAAATAATTTATATACATATTTTTTTTAAATATCATTGATAACTTATTATTTTTATAGTGGTCGTTTTTCAGTAGTTAAAAAATGTATAAAAAAAGATTCATCTGATGAATTTTTTGCAGCAAAAATAATTAAAAAACGTCATTTACAACAAGCACTCAATGAATTACGTGTATTTCAATTATCATGTAAACATCCAAATTTTATAAAACTTTATCAAGTATTTGATTTACCAACTGAAGCTATTTTTATTCTTGAATAGTAAATTATAAAAGAAAAACAAAATATTAATAATGAATGTTTTATATATAAATATTTTTTTTAGTGCAAAACAAGGAGATTTACAATTAATTCTTGAATTAGAAGGTTATTTAGAAGAATCACAAGCAATACATATTACTAAACAAGTACTTGAAGCTGTAGCATTTCTTCATGAGAATAAAGTTATTCATCTTGATATTAAGGTATTGATTATACGAAAAATTTGATTGCTGTAAAATCCAAACATGTACTCATACTAACGTTATTTAGTTCATACTTAGAAGTGGTCAGATTTTTTTCGATTGATCAGTTGAAATTGTTGACTTCACCGGCGAAAAATTCGCTAGGTAGTTATGATATTTTATGACGCGATTAAAAGTAAGCTTGAATTTTTGAGATGAATAATCGTTAGTTAGATCGAAATTAATTTCTAATACTTGGCTAACTTTTTGTGAGTATAATAAATTCATTTAGCATGATCAAAATCTGTCAACGAACGATGAGAAAGTGTTATCTCAATAGTTAGAACTGAGATTTTGACAACGAATGGAAATCGGATTCATATCTCGTGATCGTTAAAAAACAAGCTTCAAATATAAAGTTAGAGATCCTTTTATCTCAGATTATATATATATAATTTTCGCAGGAATTTTTTCTCTTTATTGTTTTTTGTTCACCGTAAAAAAACATAAACTCATATGTCAGAGTATATGTTTCCCTATTTAAGGTACACCTTCCATTTTTTACTTCATGTTCATTTGAATGCTCAGAATGAATCAGTTGTGTAAAGAATAATGTCATCTTTCTGTCCATAAATTTATTTGATCATGTTTCGTATTTCGTTAAATAAATTGTTTTTCTTGTAGCCACAAAATATTCTTCTTATGGAAAAATGGCCAAGTACAGAAATAAAATTATGTGATTTTGGTCTATCTCGTATATTAACTAATCAATGTTTATTAGAAATATCTGGTACAACAGATTTTCTTGGTAAATTTTTTCTAGTATGTATTGTTTTTTCTTTAATTTTTTTTTTTTTAATATTTTCTAGCACCTGAAGTAGTCAATTATGAACCATTAACATATGCTACTGACATGTGGAGTATGGGTGTTTTGATTTATGTACTTGTTACTGGTCATACACCATTTGGTGGTACAACTGCATTGAATACACAAAGTAATATAGCACAATGTATACTTGATTTTCCCGAGGATTTATTTGAAAAAATATCAAAAACATGTATTGATCTTATAAAAAATTTAATTGTTCGAATACCAAAGTAAAAAACAAATGCGAATATTTATTTATGTTTTTTGATAAATTTATATTTTAATTTAAATAGACATCGAATAACTGCTAATGTATCACTTAAACATCCATGGATATGTTCTAATGAAGAAATATTATTGAAAAATTCATTTGATTATGAAAATAATGATAATGATAATAACACACTACTCTCAACAATAAATAATAATCAATATGAAAATAACAATAATTAATTAAAAAATAATTTTTTTTCTTTTTTTATTTTGACAGTATTGAATAAATCATCTTGTATGATAAGTTACAGTACAGATGTATATATGTTATATTGTCAAAAACTAAGCGTCCTTCTTTTTATATACACAATCCTATAATATATACATCGTAAAGTAGTAGTTTTCATGTTAGGATCTTATGCTATTTTTTTTTTTTGTGTTACGCAGGAAATTATTTTGACTCAAGAGTTTTTTGTTTTTCATTTTGCTCATTATATCTCGTGCATTCTTTTTATTTTCTGTTATTGTTCTTTTTAACTTTTTTAATACATTTAATATATCTGAACACTACAAGTGTCTATTTATCAGTTGAGTAGGTAATAGAAAATTTTTAAATGGAAATAAATTCATGAGATTTAAAAATGAATCAATTTTTTATTTGAAATTATGACTATTGAATTCCTTCTATTGTATATGAGAAAATAACTGTGTGACAAAACATTGCCGTTTTTAGCAAATGATGTTGGATATCAATTTGTATAAGTTTCTTAGCTAATCTAAATGAAACAAATTCCTATTTAATATAATTATTATTCTATTTTATTTCGAATATTATTAATCATATACAGACACATTAGAAAACTTAAATAAGTATACATACAATCATAGGCAGCAGATCCACAAGGCTTAAATAGGGTCAAACACTTTTTCTCCTTTCATCAGATTGATAGATTTGAGCAACGCATCATAATTCCTATACAAACGTCTATATGCTTTGCCGACCAATATTAACGTCTTAATCAAACAAAATTAGAAAACATTGAGTTTTGTATAAGTAAATATTCTTAACGAACTGTAAAAATAAAATCAGAGTCAGATTAACTTTATTTTTCTCTAACGAATTCTTTTAAAAATTTAATTCAAAAAAATTTCAATAAACAAACAAGTCACATTTGATAAAATATCATTCATGTAGTACAAAAAACTTGATAGAAATATTCAATGTAAACTTTTAGAATGTCCAATATCCATCAAAAAATCATATCATTTATGAAAGTCAGACCTCAAGCTATCGTCCTTAGTCGAGACGAACACAATGAAAACACGTTCGTTGGAAATTATTAAAATGAATATGGATACAAATCAAACAGATTTTGATGTTGTTACTTGTAGCATATGGGATCATGTTCTAACATATTCTGGGTTTGTGCAGTCGGTCAGCTTCTCTATTCGAGTGATAATCTAAAATATGAAGATGAACTATTCTACAGATGTCGTACATATCCGTGTATATCATAATGATTGGTAGATTTTCTTTGTTACATCTCATATATAAGATTTTAATTTGAAGAAAAAAAAATTAAATTCTTCTTTTAAACTATTGAATCAAATACAGTAAAAAAAAATTTTTCAAAGATTATTTTGATTCGTAGATCATGTTCTCTTTCACATACATATCCAGACACACTGCATACGTACACATAGATATAGATAGTATAAGAGCTTAGCTTTGCTTAAGGAAGAAGAAGACGAGCATGATTTGTTGTCTTTCTGCTCTTAGTCTGTATTATTTTTTTTTGTCTTTTGTTTAGATTGTATTACATCTAAACAAAAAAAGATACATCATGGAACAAGCTTCATCAAATAAACTCGATGTTGTTTCAATGGTTATTTGGTTATCTACAGGCAATGGAAAATTTTTTGAATTAGTAAGAATAGAATAAAAAATAAAGATTTATTTGATTTAAATTATTTCTCTTTTTTTATTTATTATTATTATTAAAGCATGGTTCTCGTGAAATAATTAAACAAGTTTTACCTAAATCATCGGAGACTGCTTTTCGTTGGGGTTATTATAATTCACCAGCTGATCCGGATCGACAATCATATACACAAGTACTTGAAGCTTTTCTTCAAGCTGGTTTTCATATTGAAGGTTCATCAGGCGCAGGTACACAAGGTCTTCTTCGTACGCAATATATTCTTGTTAAACGTAATTCTTGATAAAGAAAAATCATGAATGTATTTTCTTTTACTATGAAATTTTTTTTTTTCTTGTTTTGTTCTCAGGAAACTATGTGTTACATTTATTTGCTTTATTCATTTAATCAGTTTTGTTGTTTTTTTTTTTTTCTTCTAGTCTATTAGTTTGTTTATTACTGTTGTTTCTTTGATTTATCACAGTGTTTGTTTGTTTTTTTTATTATTCAAACGATATAAGATTGGTCATAGTTTGTAGGAAAACTTATTTGGTTATGGTTGGTCTTTTTTCTTTTTTTTGTTTTGTGTTTGCAGATGTCATTATTATCACAACATCGTTTTGAAATACTTTCATTAGTTGTTCGAAATGTTCTTACAACAAATTCAAAAAATTTTCAATTACATGGTGATAAACAACTTATAGCACAAATTTTACCAACAGCACCTGAACGAGCTTATGTAGAGAATAATTGTTATGATTCAAGTCTTGATCTTGGTTCAATAGCATATACAGATGTTTTACAACGTTTATTAAGATTTGGATTTGAAATTGAATCATCAACATCAGGATCTTATAATCCACCAAAACAAGAAAAATCAATTATTAAAGATGATCCATTATTACGTTTACCACAGGATTCATTTGTTCTTCAATATACATTAATAAAAAAACATGTTATAGAATAGGAAATAAAAAAAAAAAAAAGTAAAACTTTTAGATTTTAATTAGTTTAATTTGCATGTGAAATATTAACATTTCTTTTATTTTGATCATGTGAATTTTTTTTTTAGTATGTTTATTTATTCTAACAAAACAAAAGAATAAATTTGCCATTTATTTTGACATAAGTCAAAAAAAAATTTGTTTTTTTTTGCTTGAAGTGAAAAATATAATTTTGTTTTAGATTATATAAACTTTGAGAATTGTCATAAAAAGAGAATGTATTTTCGATGTATAGAAAATCAGTCGTTATTAACAATGGAAATGTTCGACGGGTAAGAATATATATTATGATTTTATAGTAACATGTACATCTCTATATTTATCTAATAAGTAAATTCTAAAATAAGACTCTGAATAGTTTATATTTCAATTACAATGAGGTCTCTCTCTCTTTTTTCTTTTTCTTTTTTCTTATAATATTGTCGTAGTTCGAAAGAATAGGTACACGAACACATGCGAAACGTTTGATTAACA
Source organism: Rotaria sordida (assembly GCA_905250125.1). Taxonomy (NCBI): domain Eukaryota; kingdom Metazoa; phylum Rotifera; class Eurotatoria; order Philodinida; family Philodinidae; genus Rotaria; species Rotaria sordida. Next base: position 33,052 of record CAJNOL010002338.1, on the reverse strand, counting down.
TGAAAAAGAACGAGGGTAAGACAGAAGAAATAAAAGTCTTCGACATTTTTTTTTTCTTTCTCTCTTTTTTTTTGCAACAAACAAAGCGTCGCATCGCGCCAGTTTACATCGTTTCAAAGGTATCTTTTGTAAATTGAAAAAAAAATTGAAATTGTGAACAGATCACTTATTTTAAATGAAAATAATATAGTTCATTTTTTTTTACCTTGGAACCACAATCCTTTTTGTTTTTGTTACTTTCTATACATATATAAGAAATCAAAAAAAGAGAAAAGAAAGAACTTATTCAAAATCATAAAATATTATATTTACATACTAAACAACTTGTTTTTTATGGATGATGATAATAGTATATATAAATTCATTGTTTTTTTTATCTTATAGTGATTATTTAAAACATTCAAGAACAATAGCATGTAATTCAATAATTATTCAAACGTAAGTTTTTCAAAAAAATAAATCAACAATGGATCATTCGGAACTTATACAAGAAATGGTGCTGTTAGAAAAAATGACAGCTCAAGAAAGACTTAAACATGCACGAAGAAGACGACAACAACAACTTAAAAATTGGACACAACGAGAAGGTCTATCAAGTAATAATACAACAATATCAACAGGTACAATTAATGGTACAACAACAACAGGAACAAAATCAATGAAATCATATTCAAAAACAAAACAATCATCTGTTAAATTTTCTGAAAATGTTATTTTATTAGAAGGTAATTGAAAAATATTCTTTTTTTTGTTTATTGCATTTCATTTTCAAGTATTTTTTTTATTATCTTATGTAATAAAAATGATGAAAGAGATTTTTTTCTTATTGACATAATTTTTTTTTTTTTGTTTTTTGAAAATTTTATCTATTTATAGCTACATCACGTCAAGATACTGATGAAGTTCGTCAACTTCTACAAACAGGAAAATATAATCCAAATGCATCCAATGAAGATGGTCTTACACCAATGCATCAATGTTCAATTGATAATAGTGAAAAATTATTAAAATTATTAATTGAATATAGTGGTAATGTTAATGCAAGAGATCGAGATCTATGGACACCTTTACATGCTGCAGGTATAATTAAATATATAATTATTTTGAATTAAAATTATGTCTTATTATATTGTACGACTCGAACATAGAGATAAACGAAAAAATAAAACTATGTTTATATTTTAGAGTTTTATACAAAAAAGGATAATGTATATAGATTTTATATTTGGCTTATTTCATGATTTGGATATAGCTATAGTATCACGCTCACTATTTAATTAACTATCAATACGGCAAAAATTAATATTTTAATATTATGAATAAATATTATAAAACGTTTAGTCTTCTTTATATCTCATTTAAATATCGTTTAGTTTCTAAATATAAAATGTTTATTTATTTTTTAATATTAAATATGTGAGAGAAATCTTGAAAAATAGATCATTATCAAAGTGTACACTATTCATTGAAAGCATCAACTCGGCATATGTAGGATAGAGTAAGGATATGAAAAGAAAAGGCTTGCTTGAAATTACACAATAATTATGTCTTAATTCTATGTGGAATTTGGACTTTGAATTAATTGCTAATGAAACTTTTATTCACAAGCTATTATTTATTAATTAGATATATATATAAAAAAAACTAAAAACAAAAAGATAACTTTATTTTTTGTTCTTTTCTTTCAGCAACATGTGGTCATTTACAAATATGTCGAATTTTAATTGAAAATGGTGCTGAATTATTAGCTTTAAATGCTGATGGTAATATGCCATATGATATATGTGATGATGAAATAACACTTGATTATATTGAAACACAAATGGATCGTATTGGTATTACACAAGAAATGATTGATAAAACAAGAGGTGAAGTTGAAAATCAAATGTTAATTGATTTACAAACGTTAGTTAAAAAAAAACCTCAAATATCATTACGTTCCATTGATGATGTACTATCATATCGAAATTCTGAAGGTGCAACACCGTTACACATAGCTAGTGCAAATGGTTATTCAGCAGTTGTAGAATATTTATTAAAACAAAATGTATCAATTAATCTACAAGATAATGATGGTTGGACACCAACACATGCAGCAGCATTTTGGTGTCAACAAACTGTTCTTAGTAAAAGACAAAATAAAATTTTAAAGAAAAATATTTCATTTTTTTTTTGTTTTCTTTTTCAGCTCTATTAATCGATGGTGGAGCAGATATTTATGAAAAAATTCCTGATGGTCGTTCAGCACTTGATCTATGTGATGATCCTGATTTACGTACATTTATGATCGATTTTCGAAAACAAAAAATACGTAATCAAGAAAAAGCAGCAGCCGCTGCAGCGGCAGCAGCTGCTGCTGAATTACAACAAAAAACAAATCATCGTCAATCAACAAATGCAAATACTTTATCTAATGGAACAACATCTCGAACAGGTACATTATATGAATCACGTTCAAGTGTATCATCTCCATATGGAAGTGGTTCATCATTAAATCGAACAAGTTCAATACGTCGTGCATCAATACGTGATCGTGAAAAAGTTAAAAAATTAAATGAAAATTTTTTTGATGTTTTACAAGCAAAAGATAAAATACAAGAAGATGCTGATGAAACAACAGCTAATATTCCAACAACTAATGGAATAATATCACCACCACCACCACCAACAACAACAACAACAAAATTATCAACAAAAGAAGAACGAACAAGTAGTGTAACAACAGCAAGCGATTCAACTATACGAGAACCAACAACAACAACGACAACAACAACAACTCCAATTAAAAAATCAATTGCACCCGTCATTGAATTAACTTTACCTCCATTAAAAGTTCCACCACCATTACCACCAACTCAAACGACTGCTGATACATTAAGTGATGTTAAACGACGACGTGAAGAACGACGTCGTGGTATTGGTGGATCATCATCAACAACTGTACCTCCTGTTGTGACTTCTCCACCTCCAACATTACCAATGATTGATACCAATCATAAAATGAATAATAATAATAATAATAATAATAATAAAATATCAAATGGTATATATGGATTAACAAAAGATGATCCATTACAAAGATATACATCACCTAAACATATCGAAATTCATGATCAACATAAAATTGATGATGTTGATCGTGAAAAACGAATATGTTGTACTATATTGTGATTTATTTCATTATCATTAATAATAATATTTATCCGTCCATAAATAATCTTCCCATTGATTATATTGTACAACAAAAAAAATAATAAAAAACCGGTATTTATAAAAAAAAAACAGCAGAAACGAAATCGTTTTTTTCTTCTTCTTGTGATTTTGCAATATTGGTGCTCTTTCTGAAAAATGATCTGAAAACACTAGTTTTTTTTTTCTTTCTTTCTTTGTATAAAATATATACACATATTATCGTTTGTTTTTCACATAACCTTCCATCTTTTTTTTCCGAAAAAATTGATATAACGGTTCTTCCATATATATGTTTTTTTTTTTTTTTTTTGTTAAATCCGTTTTTAGCTGAGCTATGTGTATGTTTCTGTTTTTTTCATTTATTAATAACATTCCTTTTTTTTTTCTTTTTTTTTTGTTTTTCTTTTTGTTAATGCGCTTTTTTTTTGCTTTTTCTCTCATGGAGTATATACATACATATAATATTTCTCTGCTATGACTTTTCAAGGGTCCTGCCCCGGCTACTAACATACAAGCTGATATACAAAGAAAGAGAGAAAACAACGTAATAGAAAACAATTACTACGATTTCTCCAGTAAATACAACAACAATATTTTAAGAAGATGTTTTTGCTGAATTATTTTGTAATGTTTTTTTTTGCATCTTCTTTGTTTGGTCATATGAATACAATGAAATAATATTATTTTGAGTGTAAAATAGCTTTGAATTCTTCATAAGATACTTTTCCATCATTATCAAAACAATCAGCTTCTGCAATCATTTCTGCCACATCTTCCTATAGTCAAGAATGAAAAGGAAAAAAACAATGATTAATGATAATGATATATAAATAGCATAGTTGTACTGGTTACTCACGTCTGTTATATTTTCTCCAAGCCTTGAAAGCATATCATAAAGTTCATCTTTATCAATAAAACCATCTTTATTTTTATCAAAAACCTTATAAAGAAAAAGAAAAATATAATCTAATGATATATTAAGTATTAATTATCTACATTGAAAACGTTTTGTAATTCGATATCACTTTCGCCTGTTGATTTACGTCGTCGCATCATTGTGAGAAATTCATCAAAATCAATAGTACCATTACCTAATCAATCAATTAATATATATATATATATAGATAGATAGAGAATTTCATTAATGAAATTTTTACCGTCAATATCTATTGTCGATATCACAGATGAAATATCTTCTTCACTTGGTGTATAACCAAGTGAATTCATTAATGAACGAATTTCATTATGAGTTATATTTCCATCTCCATCTTTGTCCAGCAAAGAAAATGATTCTTCATATGCTAAAACAAAAACAAAAAAAAGTAGAAAATAAATATTAAAATTTTTTTAATAAATATTAAAATTCTTACCAGCAACTTGTTCTTCAGAGAATCCATGTGCTTCACTAAGTTCTCGTCGACTTTTACCCGTTGTTGTCTAAAGAAATGATGACAAATAAATAGATTATTTTATTAATTTTTTTTATTTTTTATCTTCACTAATTTAAGTTCTACGATAAGAAGAGAAATTTTATCGTAATAATTGTACGTTTCATTAATATATAAATATAAGATTTAATACATTCGTAATGACGAATTGTCGAAAATGTTGTCAACGTACGGAAACCATATGAAGTCATAGTGAAAGAATTTGTTGTTGTTGTTGTTGTATAGATATGCTTATTTAAATAAGCTGATATAATATTCAGGCAATGGAAGTATGGCTCAAAATGGCAATGTTGAGATTATTATCTATCAATGACTTTGAGGACAGAATATAATATCTTTGTTTTTGAGTCTGTACGTCTTGTATATAATGTATGTGATGACAACACAATACGGAAAGATGTTGATGCAACGATAGTACAATTCCTCTCCGTTTTCTTTCTTTATGGCTGTTACTTAAAAGCTATGATAAAAACATATAATGATCAATTGTCTATTTCTATGTCAAATAAATTCGTTTTATTTTTCAAATCAAAATTCTTTTCTTATTCTATTCAATATGAAATACGATAATATGTTACAACAACAACAACAAAAGAAAAAAAAAATTTTTCGTATTTTTATATTTTCTATGATGAAAATAAAAAAGAAATTGTGCTCTTAATATAGACCATATGTAGACGATAACAAGCCTTCATTAACTTCATTTATCACTTCTTTTTGCTTATCTCATTCTTATAGTTTATTATGATGAAAGAGCTATTTCAAGTAACAATCATGAATAATACATATATATTTTTAATGTATGTTTGAAAATATAAACTTACAATCATCCAATCATTAAGAATTTGAAGATTTGGTTTTAATTTATAAGGATCTTCTATAACTGGTCGACGTCGTTGACATTCAAGATTGAGTGATTGAGAATGTGTAAGTAAACGTTTTTCTGCAATTTGTGGTGCATATGACACTCTTTGTATATGTTCATTTTCTTGTTTATCATCTTGTTGTTGTAAATATAATGATGAAGATGAAGATGAAGATGAAGATGATGAACTTAATGTAAATGTAGCTGTACGTGATGTTTTCATTTGAAGAACATCATCATCAATGGCAAGATCAAGTCCTTCCATTGTTATATTTGAATTAATTACAAACATAATATATAATAAAATTTATCATAGTAAGAAATGCTCATTAGCAATCTTATCTAGTTCAATATTAGAACATTAATAATAATTATAATAATAAAAAAATATATATCTAATATCACTAAAATTGTCAATAAAGAAAAGAAAATAGCGTTAGCCGACCTATCGATAATAATGACGAGTGAATAACTGTCGATTTTGTTCTTGTTGATTTATATCCATTGTATAACTCGACCTACAGATATGGTAACGAAATGAAGAATGGTAGAGTTAGAGGTCATACGCAATCAAGAGAAGAAAAAAAAAGAAAAAGAAGAAGAAGAAGAAGAAGAAGAAATATAATGTTTGCTCTCCGGTTGCTTTTGTCAAGTATTTGCATAGAAATCATTTTTGCTATTGGTGCTTTTTTCTATCTCGGTTTTTCTTTCGTATTTCTTTCTTAGATTTTGTCTTTAGGGTTTCATTATATAGAATGATAAATAGATAACAATAGGGTCATTATGTGTGACTGCTTTTCTATACAATTATCTTTGATCCAAAACACGAATGAATAATATAAAAACAGGCATAAATAGACAAAGAAAAATTCTTAGAAAAAATGAAGCCTTCTCTATATGCTAATTGATTATATTTACTGATACAAGCAAATTTATATCAACAAATAAGATATATTATAAAAAAGAATGTACTTAATGGTATTAGTCTACTTATATCTTTGTTGTTACCGTGACATAATATTGTAATATGATATTGAATAAAAGAAAAAAAGAAAAGAAAATTAATCATAATATGGATATTGAATAATTATTTAAATCTCATGGTCATACATTCATATGTAAATTTTGCTGATAAATTTTCATGATAAGACTGATTGTGTATGTGTATATACATCACCTATATATTTTTTCTTTTGTTGAAATGATGCTATATATAGAATGTAAAAGAAAAGCAGATTCATCAAGTTATAAATATACTTTATTTACAATCTTCACTTCTTTTTTCGGAACAAATAAAGTCAATAATAATTTCAAAGGCTAGATTAAATATAAATAAAATTATATGATGAAAAATTTTAATATTTTTGACCCATAGTTTTTTTTTTTTTTGTTTCAAAATGATAAACAATTCGAAAAATAAATCATATTCATTGATCTTTGATGTTAATGACTAAATGAAAAGCATGAGTAATTCTTTAATAAATTCTTTTTTTTTTCAATACATAAGAAAAATTATTATTCGATTGATATATCTTATAAATTGAAGCATAATTGAATTGTTTCATTTTTCTATGTACAAAGAATATTTTTAGCTATAAAATTATTTTTATTTTTATTTTTTTATTATTCGAACGTGACAGTACCCAATATAAGTTATTATTATTGATGGATTACAATTAGAACAAAATACTTGAATAATGATAAAATAAAATCATATTTTTGTTTATAAAAGAATGGTAAATTAAAAGGTTTTCTAAACATTATATCTTGCTAATTTATGTGGAATATTTCATTAATTGAATAGTTGATTGTAAAGAATCGAAAAAAAATCCATGTTTTTTTTCCTTTTTCAAGAGCATATAATAATATATTGGTTACAATGTTTTTTCAGAAAGAATCGATCATATGACTATAGGAAATAGTTTTCTAGTTGTTTGTTATTCTGCGACATCTGTAAATCATATTTTCCGAGAAGAAAAACAAAGTATATGTAGTTTCCAATCGTTGACTTCTAAGCCGTTCATCTATTCAGTCTAACTCATTATTATTTTTTTTCTTTCTTGACAGACGAAATAAAAGAATTCTTTTCTATTATCTTTTATTTATTTATTTTTTTCTTTCAAATTCTACTATAATGAATTTCTTTTCGTATTCATTTATTTTTTTTCTAACTTTTCCTTTTATTAAACTTCAAACTACTGATATTATAAATGGAACGAAGAATTTATTTGAATTTGATTATCCACATATAACTATATTAGGTGCATTAACAAATAATGAACATATTAAAATTCTTAATGAACATACAAATCAATTATATAGTATATCGTTAAATCATGAAATTTATCTTTCATCACAATCATTTATACTTGATTCAAATCCATTATTAATAACAATGAAATTATGTGAAATAGGAAATTTATCACATGCTAAAGCTATTATTGCTGGTCGAGGTTTAGATGAAAATGATTTAACTTTAACTGCTATTTCATATGTATCTGATTTTTATCATATACCTGTATTAACAATAGCATCAAGAGAAGATCTTTTTTCTGATAAAGTAAAATAAATATAATAAATGAACAAAAAAAAATAGAGATAATATTTTAGGCATTTTATAATTTTATTGTACGACTTGTACCACCATATTTATATGAAGCTGATGCATGGTTTAGCATGATTCGTAAATTAAAATATACAAAAGTTGTATTAATTTATAGTCAAGATGAAGAAGGTCGAATGGTTGCGTCAAGATTTCAAATGTTAGCCGAAGATTCTGATATACATGTGAGATTTTTTTATTGTAATAAAACATATTTTATTTAATAATTATTTTTTTCTTAGATTGAACGAATGGAAGAATATGAATCAAATGCAAATTTTACATCATTAATATCAAATTTAACATATGAAGATCGTTTATTAGCACGTGTTTTTATTATTCATACAAGGTTTATTCTACCATTGATTATTTGTTTTTTTTTTATTTGAAATTTTTTTATTTATAGAATTGAAGATACCGATGAATTATTATCAGTTATTGTACGTTTACAACATTTAGAAAATTTTGTTTGGATTATAAATGAACGTTCATTAATATCAAATAGTACAGCACTTTTTGATGGTATTCTTGGTGTTAGATTACATAATTCATTTAATGAAGAAAATCTTCTTATTGATGCAACAAAACTTCTAATGAATACATTTGATAAATTTAATAATCATACATCATTATTTTGGGATACGAAAATACCAGCTATTAATTGTTTATCAACAGAATCATGGCCATATGGAAAAGATCTTTATAGGTATATTGAATTTTTTTTTCCTATGTAAAAAGTTTGTTTTTTTTTTTTTTTTTAGAGAATTATTGAATGCTAGTGTTATTAATGGTATAACAGGAAATATTGAATTTAATGAAGAAGGTGATCGTGTTGAATCATTATATGAGATAATTAATATTCAACAAGGACAATTAAAAGTTGTTGGAAATTATCGTTCAAATACAGTAAGTTTATAATTAAAATAAACAAATATTTTGATTAAGAACATAAAGTATTAACGAAAGGAAAGTTTGAGAGTTTCTCTTTGTTGAAAGAGAGTAGATTGTATAAACAAGAAGAAAATATTATTGTCGAAGTCTATTGTTCTGAGAAAACATGTTGTTTAGTATTACATCTTATCATAGATTCAAGGATGTCCCGAGCAGAGAGTTTTTCTACTGTTTACGAATTGTATTTTAAACGAACATACAAGATAATAGAAGAAATATAACATGAGAATCAGATTAAGTATACAGTAAATAAATTAAGCCCATGTCCGAGAATCATTTAATTAATATGCAAAGCTTATATCGGATTTATAGTTTTTTTTCAGAGAGAAAAAACTAACAGTGAGAAGTATATGTAGTCACTAGATATCAGAGATGTTCATCGATAACAGCCGATTTTCTCAAAAACCATGACGACATCGAAGAGATCTTTATAATGTTGTTGCGGCCACTTTTTTCAGAAGAAATTTCAAAACTTACATGAATTTGCATAGAATCTCGGTGTTCATATATGTGATACTGTGAGACTTAGCAAATCTGGTCGAGTAGCAGCAGCAGTTCTAGTTCAAGCCAATTATGGCCTTGAAAATTGAAACATTTTTTTTGAATACCATCGCTGCAGCGACAAGTTTTTGTTAATAGTGTATCGCGTCGCGGTAGTGGCAGATTCTCAGCCGCGATAAATATCTATGCTAGATATGGATAACACTGTAAAACAAAAATCTACGAGAAGGATTTATGAGATTAACAAAACCTTTTTTGTAAGGTTTATTGTTTCCAGCTTTTTCTTTTTATAGTAAAGATGATGTCAGTTCCGATGAGACCGGTAACAAGATTTTTTCATTTGAGAACAATATCTTTTATGATCGTGTAAAACTTGCACTGAATGCCATAGTGGCCCGGCGGAACCGGAACCAATAATGACTGGTTCCGTTCGTGTCTACTAATAGTAACGAACTAGGATCCTTATGTGCTACAATATTGATAAGGATGAATAATCCTATCGCTTTCAACTGTGGCTTAATTTCTAACTCTATATTCTGAGTATTATTTTAAAAAGTATTAATAAATTCTACTTCGAATGATAAAGCACTAGAGTTTTCTTTTGAGTATAGAAGAGAATTTTTTTAATTTTATTCTATTCAATGAATTTCTTTTATATAATATTCATTTTATTTATTTTTTTAGAGTACATGTTATACAAGTTCAATGTGTCGACAAATTGTGAGTTTATTTATGATTACATGTCTTCGGAGAGTATCCCCGGAAACTCGATTATGTCCTAGGGTAAGAGGTATATAGATATATAGGTATAGGGGGTATAGGAGGTATAGGAGGTATAGGAGATATAGGAGATATAGGAGGTATAGGAGATATAGGAGGTATAGGAGATATAGGAGATATAGGAGGTATAGGAGATATAGGAGATATAGAGGTATAGGACGTATTGGAAACTCAGTAAACAGTTTTTTTTTTTTTTATAAAATGATTTTTCCGAGCAAGGATCGATAAGTTGAATTAGATATAGAAGGTATAGGAGACACAGTAAATAGTTATTTATTTTTTATGATTGATTTTTTCGAGCAAGGGTCGATAAGTTGAATGAGATATAGAAGGTATAGAAGGCACAGTAAACAGTTGTTTATTTTTTATGATTGATGTTCGCGAGCAAGGATCGATAAGTCGAATGATATATAGAAGGTATGGGAGACACAGTAAACAGTTATTTATTTTTTATGATTGATTTTTTCGAGCAAGGGTCGATAAGTTGAATGAGATATAGAAGGCACAGTAAACAGTTGTTTATTTTTTATGATTGATGTTCGCGAGCAAGGATCGATAAGTCGAATGATATAGAAGGTATGGGAGACACAGTAAACAGTTATTTATTGTTTATGATTGATTTTTTCGAGCAAGGATCAATAACTTGAATGAATATATCTGACTGAATCACTATTCAAAGTCAAGTACTGTATAAAGATTATCTGCACTACTTAATTAATATCTCCTATACCTCCTATACCTCCTATATCTCCTATACCTCCTATACCTCCTATATCTCCTATACCTCCTATACCTCCTATACCTCCTATATCTCCTATACCTCCTATATCTCCTATACCTCCTATATCTCCTATACCTTCTATATCTCCTATATCTCCTATACCTCTATACCTCCTATACCTCTATACCTCCTATACCTATATATCTATATACCTCTTACCCTAGGACATAATCGAGTTTCCGGGGATATTCTCAGAAGACATCATATGTTATTTATTTGATAATAATAATAATTAGTATGAAAAATCATGATGTTTTTTTTTTCTTTTCCTATTGTTAATGTGTATGTTATTTCTTATGTTCTTGAAATATTAAATGAATTATTCATGATTATTTATTTCTATTTTTATTAGATTGAAAAAACAGAATTAAAACTTGATGAACAAGAAATAATTTGGCCTAATGGACTTCGTCGAAAACCAGATGGAATTCGAACAAGACGAAATGTTTCGGTTAGAATAATCAATATATTATTTATGTTGATATTAAATATGTATATATTTTAATTTAGGTTGTTACAATCGCTGCAAAACCATTTATATTTGTTCGTTCTGGTAATGATTGTGATCCAAGTACAGAAGTATTATGTCCACGAAAAAAATTAAATGGTATTAGAAAAAAAGGAATTTTAATTCTTTTTTTTTTTTTTTATTGAAATCTTTATTTAGATTCAATTAATGATGAATATGAAAATTTTTGTTGTCGTGGTTATTGTATTGATTTATTACAAGAATTATCAAAAAATTTAAGTTTTGCTTATACATTACATCTTGTTGCTGATAGTAAATATGGATCATGTGAAAAAGTAAATAATAATAATAATATTGCAAATACGAAAGAAAGATATTCTATATTATTCTTCTGTCCAAATTCATTTGTATTTTTGAATTACATTCATTATGAATATAAGCCTTCTGTTTTTTTGATTAGACAAATTCTGGTTTGTAAATAGTAACTGTCAAAATACAAAAAAAAGCTTTTATTCGACTTGAATGAATTTGATAGTCTTGTCATATACTCAATTATCAGTCGGAAAATCGCTTAAGCCATCTCCTGAGTCTTTAGTCTGCCCTTTTCTATGATTGAGTTTTATTGGCTTAATGTTATTGAAATATATGCAGTTCTGCTTTTTTTTTAAAAGCACAACTAATGTATCTTTATATTAGAAGTTTTCGCATAGACAATCATCATTCTATGAGTGCAGCAACTAATGAACCATATTATGATTAATATTCTATGACGAGCGAATATAAAAGCAAAGAATTTGAGTTAATCTATAGATTTCAACAACTATAACAATTGATCAGAAAGTTTTTAGACAAGGTGTTTATTCACTTTCGACTTGCTAGAAAGTATTGACGATGAGATAAGACTAGAATCTTATGTTTATTTCCAAATATGAACTTAGAAATTTTGTCTCTTACGATTCGAAACTGGTAGATTAGAAGCTATGGTATAAACATTACTGGAAGTTTTTTTTTTTTGTCTTTTGACAAAAATATTTGTAGCCTCATTTGAGTAACGGCTACAGCTTAAAAGGAACCTCTTCAACTACCTTCTTCTAATTTCAATGATTTTTTGCCTACAGGGTGTTTCATAAGTTTTGGGACGCGACAAAATTTGTTGATATGGATACATAGAACAATTTTGTTATAATAATAAAAATATAAACATGATAATGTCATGATGAATTTTTCGAAATCGACTTATGATTTTGTTTTTTTTTTGGAAGATTTTCTAGTAAAGTGCTGAACATATTTATATAAGAAATAATGTAGAGGTAATCAATATCTAGTTATCTTAATTGTTTATTCGAGGTTCATTACGAGCTACTAGTCATATATTGGGTCAAGCTATATGCTCAGTATGTGATAGAGCCTATCGAGTCCTACCCAGACCCGGTCGGGTTTGGATCCGATGGACTCTACCACTTACTGAGCATATAGCCTCGAATAAACGATAAAGATAGCTAGATATTGATTACATCTACGTTATTTCTTAAATAAATATGTGCAGCACTTTATTAGAAAATCTTTAAAAACAAAATCATATAAGTCGATTTCGAAAAATTCATCATGACATTATTATATTTACATTTTTATTATTATAATGGAAAATGTCATTCAATAATATATCATTTGAAAGGTCGTTACAAGTACTCGAAGTTGATATAGAAACATAATGGGTTAGACATTCTTCTATGTGTTCATACGTTCCAAGACTTATGAAACATCCTGTATAGTATTCTAATAAAAACTGGATTCCTATTGAGATATAATTAAGCTATCGAATTTTGATCTGAAATTTTGTACATATAGAGAACTCAACTAGATTAGCTTCTATAAAAGAAATTCAGAAGTTTTGAACAAAATGTTTCCGAAATATGAAGTTTTTATGTTGTATACATAATCCTTGGAAAAGGGTCTATATCTTAAAAGTCTTAAAATCTCGAACATACTTTATTTAAAACTTCTGATTTATTTTTATGAAAGTTAGTCTAATTGAGTTTTGACTCATCTGAAATGTTTTCAAATAGATCAAAATGAACAAACATTTTGTCTCGAAAAACTTTCCAAACAACTATTATTCTCAATTATTACTCTATTATTATTTTAGGAAGGAGATGATAAACATAAACGATGGGATGGTATGGTAGGTGAATTATTAAATTATCAAGCTGATATGATTATAGCTCCATTAACAATTAGTCCTGAACGTGCCGAAGATATTGAATTTACTAAACCATTTAAATATCAAGGTATTACAATTCTTGTAAAAAAGGTAAATTATTTTTGTTGTTTAGAAAAATTTTTAAATTAAAATATAACAAATATTTAGACTACAAGTTCATCAAATTTAGCATCATTTTTACAACCATTTGAAAGAAATTTATGGATGATGGTTTTATTATCTGTACATGTTGTTGCTGTTGTTTTATATTTACTTGATCGTTTTTCACCATTTGGTCGATTTCGTTTTTCATCACAACAAAAAATTGAACGTGGAAATGGTTTAACTATTGAAGCTAATACAGAAGAAGATGCACTTAATCTATCACGTGCACTTTGGTTTACATGGGGAATTTTATTAAATTCAGGAATTGGAGAAGGTTTGAAAAATCAAAAACAAAAAAGAAATTAAACTATTTTTATTTGATTTATATTATTCGTTTAGGAACACCGAGAAGTTTTTCTGCTCGTGTTCTTGGTATGGTTTGGGCAGGTTTTGCTATGATTATGGTAGCTTCTTATACAGCTAATTTAGCTGCTTTTCTTGTGCTCGATCGACCTGATGCAAGTATATCAGGAATTAATGATGCTCGAGTATGTTTATTGAAATTTTAAATAGACTTATTTAATTTTACATTTTTTAATACTATTAGTTAAGAAATCCTCAAGATAATTTTACATATGCAACAGTCAAGGGATCATCTGTTGATATGTATTTCAAACGACAAGTTGGTATGTATAAATATTTTCGACTATTCGAACGATTGCTGTCGTAGTTATCTCTAGTTCGAGATCATTTTAAAATAATTGAGATATTGTTTTCTCATTAAGAATATCTGTTGAAGAGCAAATGCTAGTTTTTTATAAATTTCAGTAAAAACTTCTCATAACACAACAAGTCTGTTTTGATATTTTTAGAATTGCAGAACTGAATGCAATCGAATTAATCCTACAACATGGGTTTACTGTCTCAGATCTTGACTATAGTGACGAACAAATATTTAGAGCAATTGTATTTTTAAGTTTTCTTCTCGATCGTAATACTTAGCAAGAATCTGTAGAAAACATTTATGTAGTTGAAAGGATTGGTAAGTTCGAAGACTTCAAAATAAGCTTTCTGAAGTCTTCGAACGCACAAATCCTTTCAGCTACACAAATGTTTATTTTTTTTTCAGATTCTTACTAGATATTACTACCAATATACAACTGCTCTATACTTATATCCGTCACTATATATATATCATGGGCTTTTGATAATAATAAAGTACACATATGGGGCTGCCTTTATTGCTAGTAAAAAACAAATATCCAGCAGTAGTAGAGCTTATTGAATAGCACAATGACAAACAAAAAAAATTTATGAGTGCATATTTTCGTAAGGGAAAGAATAATAGCATTTCTTTTCAGAACTGCATCTATGGGAGATCTCGATATACTGTTATATGTATATCTTGATAAATTTAGAAATATTGATATTGATTATTTTCCCAAAGTAATGATTTGATTCGGTGATGCTTTTTTATATTGATCATATGACAATTGTAATAAATCAATGCATCACTACTCATCATTCTTGACCTTCCTCTCCCCGCTCCCCGTTCGTTGCTATGTAAGAAGCTGCAAAACTTCGACTTAAAACTTACACTCACTATGATGTTAGTTCTACAAAAAACAAATTATTTATTCATAGAATTTTCGACTATGTATCGAACAATGGAATCAAAAAATTATTTAACAGCTGAAGATGCAATACAAGATTTAATAGACGAGTAAAGAAATAAAATAAAATCATAGAAAAATTATTCGTTTATTTTCTATTTTTTCTTCTAGACATTTAAAAGCATTTATTTGGGATTCACCAAGACTTGAATATGAAGCAGCACAAGATTGTGATTTAGTTACAGCTGGTGAATTATTTGGACGATCAAGTTATGGAATTGCATTAAGAAAAAAAGATGCATGGATTAATCCATTATCACATGCAATATTATCATTTCATGAAAAAGGTTTTATGGAAAAACTTGATAATGAATGGATTTTTTCTAAAGGGTATATTTTATTTATTTGATTATATATATATATAATGAATTTAATTTTTTTAGAGCAAAAGAATGTCCAGATCGATCATCATCACCAGCAACACTTCGTGTAAATAATATGCTTGGTAAGAAAAAAAAAATTTTTTGTATTGTAATATTAGTTTTATTATTAATTATAAATAATTTAGGTGTTTTTCTACTTGTGGCTGGTGGAATATTTGCTGGATTTTTTCTTCTTGCTATTGAAATAGCATTTAAAAGACGTAAAGAAAAATTAGAAAAAGAAATGGAAGTATCTCGAAATGCACTTCTACATTGGAGAAAAAAAATTGAGGTAAATTATTTATTATTTATAAATATATCATATATCATTGTTTATTTAATGAAATTACTTAAAAATATTGTAAAACATAATTGATATACAATCTTGTTATCGAGCTAATGGAACAAACAGACGATTGACTGACACCTCTAACCTTCAGAAGACACTGAAATGTTTGTCAAAGTCTTCTCAATTATGACAGAATCCTATTTGGCAATTAAAGAAATAAGTCTTTTCTTACATTCAATTACAAATCGTTATAGTATTGAAAACAATTATAATTAGACCCTGTCTAGTTTGAATTTTCCGGACAAGGTCGAACCATACTTTGATACTCTCAATGAAATTGTCTAATCGAAATTCGATAGTCGTTCCAAAGATACAAGATATGTTTTTTTTTTTGACTTTTTGTATTTGATAATTAGTGGATCGCATACATTTCTCAGATGAGTAGAGTCTATCGGGTCCAAAATTTTTGGACTCGGACCAGCCCGACAATCCCTAATAGAGCTTTTCGAAGATTTATATTAGATAACATTGGAATATCTAATACTATTAAGCATTCATTTATGATTCGATAGAGTCATTCAGCGACTGAATCACTGGTTTGAGTTCGGTTCATTATCAATCCTTGATATAAAACAATTGATCATTGCCTACAGCATGACAATGTCACAAAAGATGATAATTCAATCAGTTATTTTTCTTATACATTTGCCTTTCGAAAATTAGTCCGATTTCTATTACTTCTATAATGATATAAATCGTAATTTTCTACTTCTTGATATTTATACGAATTCTAAGAAAAATTGTTTAAATTTTCTTTTTTAACTATAGAAACGTAAACAACGTTCAATAGTATATGAATCTGATAATCAACAACAACAACAACCAACAGCTGATACAGATTCACTTAATGAATTATCATCAAATCGAATCGATCATCATAAACTATCCAATATGACGAATAATACAACAAATTTAATCTATTAATAATAATACAAAAAGATGAAAATTATATTTTTTTTTGTAGGCGTGTGTATTATGTTCAATTTTAATTTTTTTTTGTTTCGATCTAGTCATCATTGTCTGATAGTTGTTTTTGTAGTGTATTATTTCTTTAATTATTCAAAAAAAAAAATAAAATTATTTCCAATTTTGTCATACACTAGTCAGTCAATTCAAAGATGGAAGTGAAGAGAGACATTCGTCTTCTTCAAGTATTACATTAATTGATTTTTTAAATAATTATATCCGCCTATAATTACCATTCTTTTTCAAAGTCTTAGATTCAATCTGTGACTGTTCGAACTGACATATGACAATTTACGAACAGAAGACATTCTTAGACAAAAAAAAAATTATAAAAGAATATTTCTATTAGCTCTTAGATATAGAAATATGAATAGCAACGATGATTGACAACGTATCCTTCTTCTTTTTTTTTCTTTCTTTTCTGCTTTTCATCAAGAACAGAGAACTAATATTAATCTATGCGTAACATCTTGTGCTACAACTGAGTAAACGAACAATCCACATACGTATGCATCATCATTAACATCATCTATTGCTGCTTTATGTTCTTTATATGTGTGAGAGAGAGAGAGAGAGAGTATTAGTAGAACGATGTCATTCTGGGAAAACTAACCAAGAGAGAATTGTCATAATAGATCGCGATAGAGAATATACACATCTTTCATCTACACAAGTTGAAGGAGAACATTACCGATGACCATGAATTGTATCGTTAGTTGTATAAAGCAGCGACTTCTACTTTACTTCACTTGATCATAGTCAATTTGATTGATACAGGATATTTATTAGAAGTCGTGGAAAAAAAAATTGATAAACTTATTTGTTATGGTACGTAAAAAAGAAAATTTATGATTATGCAAATATTTGCTAAATATTTTCAATCAGATTAAGACATATGTTTTTATCATTATATTCTTCATTTTAATAGGTTTTTATTATTTTCATCTATATATTTCAATGATAATTGAAACTCGAGAAAGTCTCCTTCATTCTTTTGAACGTCGTCCTCCTCGTCGTCGGCATCATACATTAGATAATGCAACATTAGATCAATTTAATTTTATTTGTGTACCATTAAATCTCGACGAGGTAGACGTTTTTTTTTTCTTTCTTTGTATTTATTAACTACTAATATCAATTAACCTTGATCCATATGGTATATACGTAATAGACATCTGTAAATGAAAGATTTTTTTTTTTTCTTACTAACACTTATCATATTAGAGTTCACAAAACTTATTATAAGAAAAATCTCTTGAAATAAATCATTTTTTATTTTTCATATTTATATAGGCACCAAATAATTCATTATCATCTCATTATAATTTAACTAGTACATCTTCAAACAATTTTTTAAATTTAAAACCAATAAGATTATCATCACCTACACGTCGTGTTCGTTTTAAACTTGATGAAAATGATAAAAATGGAGATAATGATAATAATGATGAACATATACATTCATCAGATATTGTTCGATTTCCAAAGGATTATTCAATTCATCGTGTTGAATTTCAAATTCCAATGCATACTGGTATCATCAATATATATATATATACTCAATGTTTGCCTTTTTTTTTTTCATTCAAGATATCAATCCATGGTTAAATATTGACTGTTCATCTGCATTGTCTACATTAGCTAAAACACGTTCATTAACATCACAAAAAATTGATATCAGTTATAATAATAACAATAATAATGCAACGTATCAACAAACCATAATACCATCCATCAATTCTCCAATAGTACGTAAGAACAAAAGAATAATGTTCATTTCATATTATTAAAAGAATGTATTATTCAAGATCGATTATGTATTATAAAAGAAACAATGATATTTTAACCTTCTGTTACTAGTTTATAATACTTGATTGGCACGATAAGACTATAGATATGTGATAGGATATTGTTTGATTATAAACTGATATTATTTAACATATCTATGTATATGTATGAATGATTGACATATTGTTTATTGTCCAAAATACTCTTCTTTGGTTGGTATTTATTCATTATAATTGTTAACGATTATGTTAACAATTATTTATTTTTCTTTTTATGTTGGGAGTATCCTGCAGCGACTAGTTAATTTATTTTCATGAAAAAAAAAATATATATATATGAAGAGAATTAAAAAGATCAAAGAAGAAAAGATCGAAGTGAACATAGTATAATCCAGAATAGTTTTCTTCTTCTTTCGTTCTGATCTGATGTTGTTCGTTCGTTCGTCTCTATATTTGTTTTGTAGAGCAACAAAAACAAGCAATTCATCGCTATAGACCCTCTTCGTTCTCGTCAGCAATCGATTCTTTTCTGGTTTCCCTCTTCTTTCTCTCTTTTTTTTTTACAGTCAGTCGGTGCACCATCACGTTCGACGGCAAAGCAAAAAAAAGTCTTATCTATAAAGCAAAAACAACAACAACAACACCGAACGTGCGGACGTTCTTTAGTCGTCTTCTCTTTTGCTTTCTTCTTCTCAGCGTTAGGAACCGTAGCCTATCAATATATATATATATATATATATTTTTTAATCTCATTATTATGTTTATGAATGTGCCTCAGAAATAAAAAAAAAAGAACAAACGATCGATTGTACTTTCAATCATCAATTGATCAAAGTTTGATCAGTATATACCCATTGTTGACATTTTCATACCGTTATACTATTGATATATGAATATTCTTTCAACAGCATAGAAAATAAGTTTGATTTATACTTATTTGGTAATGGATAAAACAAAGAAAATATTTCCACCTAATGCTGTTTGTTGCTGTCAGCAGGTAGTAGAAAATAAAATAGATATTAATTTGATATTTAGTTTTTACAAATACAATATATATATATATAGACCTTTTCTTTTCTGCATTATTGAATTTTTTCTTCTGTATTTACTTAATAATTTCATACTTTGGCAAACATCAAAGGAAAGATTTTTTTTTTCTTCTTTGTTTGTTTTTTTTTATATATTTTAACTAATATTTGTTATATAAAACCTTGAGTATAGTACGATAAAACTATATGTTCATCAAATCCAATGTTTATCTTCTCACTAATTGTATAAAAAATATGTTATTGTTTCCGATAGAAAGTTAATTATAAATAAAAGATAAACATTGAATTACAATGTATTACAAAAAAAAAAAATTTCTTTATCTTCTGATTTTTGGAATTTTAATATTTGTTCATCTTTTTTTTTTTTTTATGATTTATTCAAAACATGACATTAATCAATCATCATATAAACTAATATATGTTCATGATATGCCATTTGACGTTTTCTTTTTTTTGACATACAAACATACTCTTTACAATAATAACAATATTGTCATTACTTTCACCTTTAATCTTTCTCCCTCTTTACACTCATTGTGTTATTACTATTGCTTGTTTGATCTGTTGTCTGATGAAAATTGATTATTGTATAATAACTAGCGAAGGATAGACAAGAACATTTGTTCAGTCAATAAAACGGTTAAGACAAGAAAAGTGTAAGCAGTGTCGAGTATAAATATGACATTGTAGCGTCATATGTTAAATAGGTTAACGCGTGATACAAAGGAGGATAAAACCTTACTTTTCTTTTTTTTTTTTTTTACTTCTAACAAAATATACTTGAGATATAAAGAGGTTTATATTGTGTTGAATCAAATACATATGCTAAAATAAAAATAAAAAAAAAAAAGATAATTTATGCGTATAGATAATATAATCTATTATATTCTTCTAGTTATCGACTATCGATTGTAACAAAACTCAAACACAGTGGTACAAAGATATGTATTGTCAAATACATAAATTACCTGAAAATAAAAAAGGTAAATTAATTGAAAAAAAAAAAAAAAACTTTTATTGTAATGATATACAAAAAACTTAAAAATAGTTCGAAAGATTAGTTTCAAAAAAAAAATCTAATCATGATTTAGATGTCCTTCTTGTCAAATTACCTCATACACCTTCTCGATATCAAGAATATTATCAGAACCAAGGTTTGTTAATAATATATTCTCCAAACATCCCATATCAATAGACATGTTGCTTTCCAGTTTTTGCTTCTTTTGTTGTCTATGAAAACGTTGAGTAAAGTACATCAACATTCTCTTAATGGCTTTTAATATATTGTACAATACTTTGTATATGTGATGAATTTCAAGTAGATGCTAAAGAACAGTTTTTACATTTTATACAATCCATTCTAATAGTCTCATTGTATATGAACGATAACATACAATCGTACTCATTTACTGCGATAATACATAATACAATAGGGATGTTTGAAAATGAACTTTCTCTTTTTTTTTTTCTATTATATATGATAAATGCTAAATCGTTATCTAAATATTGTATCCAAACATCTATCGTGGGTCGAAATTACTTTTTTTTTTGTTTTTGTTATATTCTATTGATCCATCGTTGTCTTTCTATGTATAGGTCTTACTGTTTGTATTGCATGATGTTATCTTTTCTTTATCCATATTCAATTGCATGAAAGAATTAATTTATAAAAAATGTCATGTTTAAATGATATTTTTCTTTTTTTTTAGACGAACAACAAAATCCATATAAACCAACATATACATTTCCTGAAGAATTTGACGGTAATTTAGAACGTATGGAAGATTATATGCGAAAAGCAGCTTTGCAAAATATCGATGACGATTATCGTAAGATTGAACAAAAGATAATGTATTGAAGTAAATTAATTATTTTTTATAGGGCACATTTCGCTCTCACCTGTACGAACATCAACTACAGCTGTGAAGTAAGAGATTATTCATAAGATCTATATCTCTATACTTTAATTTTCTTATTAAAGAGATCATAAAGTAATACCAAAACGAGATACAGAAAAAAAACTAACACGTTTTGATGATCAATTATCATCACCTATAATGACAGGGTCATCAATAGAACGAGCTAAATCAGTAAGTAATAAAAAAAAATAAGTAATATATAAGTTCATATGCACATCTGTTCATTAACTCAATAGAGTAATGATGCTTCGCCATCATCTATAATGATCAATTCAAAACCGAATACTAGCTAGTAAGTTCATTGATGCGTAATAATTTTTTATGGTGGTTACTATTCATAATAGTCGAACATCATCATCAATAATAGATGATGAACAAAAATTAATCTATAAACGAATATTACGTGGTGGAGATATTCCATCAGTTGGTTTACAAAAACTTTCTATTAACAATCGAGGTAGGCATTTTGGTTTCTTTTCTTTTTTTTTTTTTTTTTTTGTGATGTGAATAAGAATATATCGGCAACAGCTGGTATGGAAAAAAGAAGACAAAAAAAAATCGAGGAATAGAAATTAAAAGAAACGATCATTTTTTTGTTGTGTAAGTTCATGATGAAAATTTCATCTTCATCAAAAGATCGTCCTTTAATTCTTACAAATAATTGTTCATTATCGCCGAAATTATTTGCTTATTATTCTATACATTGGGAACAAAATCAAACGAATCAGTCAAATAATCTAATTGACAGTAATATGCGTTTTGAAATAAATTCATGTTTATATTTTCAAAATACGAATGATAATGAATTAGAACAAATACGTCAAGATGGTTGTGGATATATTATAACTTATCCACCTCATATTCATCCAACAGATAATTTACAAATATATAATTTTGATCGTACAAAAAATTTTCTTTTAACATCAAATGATGTTTATTCTGATGACAGTAAGAGAAATTATATTTATTTCATTAAGAAAATCATTAATATAATAGAAAGATTAAATTAAATTTAAAATAAATAATAATATAAAAATAGAATCTAGATAAATGGTTTACTGATAAAATTATAAAATAAGGAAGATGTCGTATTCTCTCGCCTTCTTTTTTTTTTTTTCTTTTTTATTACTTATTCTTATCAGTATATTTCTATTAGAAAGTGTCAAATAAGTGTCGGATCGATGCATTTAACCTTTTAACTAGTTATTCTTTTTTTGCTTTTATCAGCTTACATCATATACAAGATGCTTTCAATTTCATCAGTACATGTATAAGTTTAATTTTTTTTCTGTTTCTTTTTTCTTTTAAAAAGTCTGCATATATTGAGATGGTTATGTATAGTAGAAGAAGAAACCAATGAACAACAACATCAAAGAACATACTTATACATACATATGCACATTCATCTTTTCTATATAACTATAAAAAAGTGTTAGCATTTGGTGACCTTGAGAGATAGTGAGAAGGCCTTTTTGTTTCTCTCAACCTCGTTATGATGAGACATCTGTCTCGTGTCGTTTGATATTCATAAATATAATGTGTGATTAGAAGAGAATGAAATAGAAGCAGAAGAGCGAAAGAGTTGTATGTTAACGTACAGATTGCATAAATATATTTGACCTCGACAACACAGGAAGGCAACGTAGTATATAAAAAAAACCAATATTGACAAGCTAGTTATTCATTGATTTCTAAAGAGTAATTAGAAATGATGATTACTATCTGCACCTGTGGTTATATATAGCCTAGCTATTTCATCGAAAAGCCTTGAATCGATATGCATACTTTGATCTTTTTTTGAGTAATTGGTTTCAATCGATCTGTTTTTCTTTTGATTGGTATGTATGTGCCTCTTTTATTCACGTTCCAAATATTATATTTCGAATTATACTAAATTTCTTTTTTTTTTTTTTTTTTTTAATTCAATTTGCTTAGATTTTTAATATTTCGTGTTATATGTCACAGTAATATAAATCGAGAATATATGAGAACGTTGTTCATCGTAACAACTACAAAAAAATAAAAAAAAGATCGAAGAATATATGCGTATTCGAGATGCTTTGATGATGATTCAATGTGCGTTTGTGTATGTGTGCTTATGTGAATACACATAGACAGAGCATCAACATCAATAACATAGGCATGCATATAAAAAGAGAACACTTATTTACACATATTTACATGACTGGGAGGCATCGAGAGGCAGGAGGAACGAGAAGGAAAACGAGAGAAAAAAAAGAATCTAAAGCGAAATATTGCCATAACTATATATCAACACTATTGTACATTTACTCTAGCTTCCTTCGCTTGTTTTTTTTCCTCCTTTTCTCTCCCTCTCTCTCTCTCTCTCTTTTTCTTTTCTCCTCCTCTTTTTTTTTTTTTTTTTGGGCAATTTTTTCATATTTATTCTCTTCTATTCTCTCGGCGTCACACTGTGATGGCGATCATTGTGAGAATGTGCGTATTTTTTTTTTCATACGTATGAGAGAAAGAAAAAAAGAAAAATAGAGCTCAGTAGTAATTAACGAAAAGAAGACAAAGAAAAAAAAATAGTCAATAGAATTACTCTTCATATACGCAGAGTATACCTACACAATTAGACTAAGAACAACATCGATTATCATCGTTGTCTGTTCAGTATATATCTATATATATGTGTGTGTGTGTATATGTATATCCGCTCATAACACTTCACTTGTAGATAAATAGACACAAGCCTTTCTTTTTTTTTCCTCGGTTCGCTTTATCTCTATCATTTCCACGGCTCATTGACAAAAAGTAGGCGACAAACGGCCAGGTAGTGTGCATACATAATATACATACCGGACCGTCATCATATTACGAAGATTCGAATGAGTGTCAGTCATTCATTATAATTGTGCGATCAACCATATTGACAAAGAAGAAGAAGAAGAAGAAGAAGAAGAAAAAAAAAACCGGGAACTATTACCGCTTTTCGTATTCGTTGTATTAAAATAAATGGCAGACGAAAAGGTTATTAGTAAAATCGAAACTGACACTACTGGTGATGGTGTTAATGAACTTGTTCGTATTGTTAATAATCATCTTAATCCTGTTTCTTCAAATGTAAGTTCAACACGTACATATACTCCACCATTAATGGGTACATCGGCTCGTGCTGCTAAACGTCGAATTGATAGTGATTCTGGACCAATACGTATTGAAGGTACAGATACATATAATCAACAATTACAACATCATTATCAAAATGTTCGACAAATATTAGATGATCAACAGCAAGATTTAAATATATCAAATGTTGATACATCATCTGAGTCTCGACAATCTTTTAGTGCTAAACGAGATTTTTTTGAACAACGTTTTAAAACGCCACCACCTACATATGATGCTCCACCACGACAACAACAACCACAACAAATAATTACAACAATTACGACAACAACATCAGTGCCAACAACAAATATTCATGATCGTACAAGTTCTTCATCGAATGAATCACCATCAGTTGATCGCGTACTTGAGCAAGCTGTAGAATTACAAAAAATGAGTAATATTAATACAATGAAAAATGATTCACAAACACCAGTTATTATTGAACGTACCGAAGAATATCAAGTATTTTTAGATTCATCAAATCATGAAATTCGTCGTACACCAAGTATTTCACGTACGTCTATTGTTAATGTAACTAAAACTGGTTATGCAACAGATCTTGATCAAGCACAAGCACAAGTTGAACGTCTTAGTGATGATCATCAAGCTATACAACATTTAACACGTATACTTCAAGAACATAATGTAACAACAATTAATGAATATAAACGTTTACCATCACAAACAAATCAAAATCTTACAGCAATATCAACAGTACCATCTGATGTTCTTAATGATCGAACTAATTTACCAATAACAAGTGAATATACTGTTATTGATGCATTAGTTAATAATCCTATAGGAACAATTGATGGTAAATATCATAATTTATTAAATAAACGTTATAATGATATTCGAACAAATTTACGAAATCCAGAATATATAAATTCATTAAAACAATCAACAACAACAACAACAACAAAAAGTAAAGAATCAAAAAAGAAATCAAAAGAAAAAAAACCAAAAGAAAAAAAATCTAAGAAAAAATCATTATCATCATCAAAAACTGATACTATAGGACAAACAGCAGTTACATCTCCTGTCAACACTCCCGAATCATTATTAAATCAAACAACAGAACCAATTATAACAACAGCATTAGTCGAACAAACTCCATTAATTGATCCAAAAGAAAAGAAAAAACAAGATAAAGAAAATAAGAAAGCATCAAAAAAAAAATCTAAACAAAAATCAAAAAATGAAGATTATCAAGTCGTTGATGCCATTATCAGTAGTCCAATATCACTTCGTCTACCAGATTCTTATCTCGTCAAATATAATGTTAATCCGTCACGATCTCTATCATCACCTCTTCAATCTAATCCATCATCAGTAACACCAAATACAGTTGTAGTAACAACAACAACGACAGCAACACCAAAAGATAATACTATTTCTGTATCAGAAAAAAATCAAACATTGTATCATCTTGTAAAAATTGTTAGTGAACTTCAAGCACATCATGCAGCTGCTTTAAAATCTGCATTAAATACTGTACCATCAAAAACGACTACAACAACAATTGGTTCAAAAGCACCAATCGTTCTAACTAAACAATCAGTACCTGTTATACATGGAATTGTTCATCAACAACCTTTATTAGAACAACAACAACAACGTCCAATTATTTCTTCTTCTCATCATATTGAAACAAATCTACAATCTGAACCAGTTAAACCACGTGTTATTTATCGTTATATGGATGAACAAGGACATATACTTAAAATATCATCTGTACCACCATCTGAATTACGTGACCAACCAGCACAACAATATACATCTTATACTACAGAATCACCATATCTTTATGGTAGACATATTGCTACTGATGACGAACGTCGTCATCCATTACCACAATATGAACAACATGCTACATGGCAAGGTGAACCTAAATTACCAACAACTGTAACACGAGAAGATTTAGAATTACGTGATAAACGTGTACCACAATTAAGTGAACAATATATACCAAATGGACGAACAATACCTGTTTTAATTGAACATGAACGTACATTAAAACATTCTTCTCAACCACCACCACCTCCACAACGAACATATCATCATCCAAATCAACAAAATGTTAAATTAGCTTGGTTACCACTTTCATATCCAGCTGATCAAGCTCTACCAACTGGTACGGCTGGTTATGATACAGATTCAACAATAAGTGACCGTTCAGCAGCACATCGTGCATATGATTATGTACCAATCGATAGTCAATATCGTTATTCTAATCGACCATTTTATGAAGATTATCATTATAATCGTTCGCCAGGTGCAACCTATTATCGACAGCCACCATCAGTATATTGCAGTGGCCGTGGTATGTCACCTGAATATGGTGGTTTATCTCGTAATTATATTGAAGTATTTCGTGGTGGTGATTTTCGTGAAACAAAACCAAGTGAAATATATTCTTTACCATTAACGGAACAAATGCGAACATCACCTAATTATCCTTCAAGTGGTCGTCATTCACGTTATGATCAATATCAATCAGAAAGATATGGTACAATGTTAAATCGTAATAATACAATACCATCATCATCATCACAACAAATGCATTATTATAATTCATTACCAAAAACACGTTATCAACCTAACATTCCACCATCAACTGTACATGCATCATCTTATTATACACATCGTAGTCCTTATCATCATCGTACAGTTCAAAGTAGTCCAAATCCAGATTGTAAAAATTATGTTCGTCATTCAAAATCATTTGATTATCGTCCATTACGTACAAAACTTCAACGTGAATATAAAATTACACCTAATTTACTTGTTGATGAATGGGATTATCCACAAGCAACGGATAATATTAAATATTCAACAACAACAACAGCATCAACGACAAATCGAAGTGGTGTTTCATCACCAGATGATGTTTTTATTAGTAATCGAACAAATCAGGCATAGCCTTGAATATTATTAAAGAAGAAAGATTATACGAGAGAAAGAAATATAAAAAAACACTATACTCATTTAACTATCTTTCTTCTCTTTCTTTTATATATGCTTATATTCGTTTGTTTCGTTTTTTTTTTTTTTTTCTTGACTTTTTTTTCTCATCTAGATTAATCGATCGTTACCGACTATTTTTAAACAGAGTAGAAATGCACTTTTCTTTTCGTAATAGGCATATACAAAACATTACTTTTTATATTATGCCGTGTTATACACATATAAATCGAGTAAACATGAGAACGAAATGTGTAAGCGACTGTCCCATTAGAATAGTTGCCCATCTTCGATAGAATGATAGTAACAAAAGATATAGGGTATATGTATATTGTACATTACGTCGTTATCGATGAACGTGCTTACGTAATCTATCACTTGTCTCAATTCATATCAAAATAGTTGCTAGCTTATACTTAACGTTCAAGTGGATGAATATGCTTATAGTGGATATATATATATATATATCTGTTTCTTGAAATATTATATAACAATACTTTCAATGAATAAATGTATTCAACAACATCTGCCAAAGAAAAGCAGCATTATTACTTTTTTTTCTATTGACGTATGTTTGTTTTAATTTATATAACAGAGTACTAGATTAATAATAATAACAAATGTATATGTAACAGAAATTCTCATCAGACCCGATTAAAAAAAAATTATTCATTCAGAAGTATTTCAAGATCATCAGAATAGGAGAAGTTAAACGTTTTTTTTTTGGGAATTACCTTCCCTCCTATTCGGAACATCTCTATATAGATTCGAAGTATGTTATTTGAAGATGAAATTAGAAATAATTTTCTTTTTTTTTTTTTAAATATTTTCATCTTGTAGAATTTAAATGGTATGTTGGTAAGTAAATAAGATAAGGGTAACTATAGATCTGTTATAACGTTTCATAGAACCATCTTTTGGTTTTAATAAAAATCGTTCTAATTCTACTATTAAATCATCATTACCATCATTTTTTGATAATAATCAGTTTCGTAAGTTTTTTTTTTTGTGTGTGTGTATAATATGTTTACTAAACTACATTAAGACAGATTTAGAAGAAAAAAAAAACAATGATGTGTTTTACTTACGAACACAAAAGTGTATATAACTTTATGATGAATCCTAGATTCATTTATTGACTAATCATTATTTTCTATGATTTATAAATAATTTATTCTATAGAAAAATCAAATGAACAACAGGATCATGATCTTTTGGAATTAAATCGACAAAAACTTCAATCGTAAGTTAATATTAATCTTTTGAATTTGTTGTTGTCATATTTCTTATATTTTTTAAGTCTAATAAATGATTCACAACCAATTTATAAAGCATTTGCTTTACATAATTTTTATCCTGAAACGAATAGGTATGATGAATAAATTTTTTGAAATAATATTTATTTGTTTGCTTTGCTTTTTTTTTTAAAGAGAATTATCATTTAAAAAAGGTGATACAATACTTGTTAAACGTCGTATTAATGATGATTGGCTTGAAGGTGAACATCAAGGTTTAACAGGAATATTTCCTCTTAATCATGTTGAATTATTTCCATATGAAATAATTGAACAAGAAAATCCTAATGAAAAAGAACAACAAATAGAAGGTGAAGCTATTGTTAAATATGATTTTATACCAGAGAAAACCTATGAATTACAATTAAGAAAAGTTTGTTTATAGAATTCTAACGAAACAAAAAAAAAACCTAATTTCATAAAATTGAATTTTTTTTTTTTGTTTTAGGGTGATAAAGTTATTCTACTACGAAAATTTGATAATGACTGGTATGAAGGACGACTTAATCATGTTGAAGGTATTTTTCCTGTTGATTATGTTGAAACCATAAGAGAACCAAAGAGTAAGAATTTTATTTTAATTCAATTTTATTTAATTCAAAAATTCAAGGTAAATCATTAAAACAATCAAATCAAAATGAACATACAACAAATACTATTAAAATGCCAAAAAGTGCATTAAAAAATTCTACTCGATTACAACAAACAGCTACAGAAAAAATAAATATTCTTCCAGAATTATCAATACCAATGCAGAAGTAAGTTTAATATACAGAATGATCGAAAAGTTGCCGAGCAATCTTTGATTGCGAATAACAACAAGAGAGAGAATTACGATTTTCATCATTCAATGAAGATGGCTTAAGGGAAGTTCATTATTCCGAAATACGTGTGTTTTAATTTTACGAAGTTACGTTGCTAACAAATAATTTTTGCCCATATTAGAGAGTTGCGGGTCCTTCTGGATCCGTCCGAGTCCAAAGTTTTATTTTTTTGAGTCCGGATTCATAAAAATGTGGACTCGTAGTTCCTTAGCCCATATATATATATATATTTCTTTCATTTAGAAATCATTTGTTTTTTAATTTATAGATGTCAAGTACTTTATGATTATACACCACAAAATTCAGATGAACTTGAAATTCATGTTGGAGATATAATTAATATTGTTGAAATTTGTGATGATGGATGGTATTGTGGAATAATGGAAAAATCTAATCATGGAAATAATATGGAATTTGGAACATTTCCAGGCAATTATGTTAAATTATTACCTGTTTGAAATAAGAAAACAAAACAAAAAAAAGATAACAAGAAACAATTCTACAATGAAAATGTTTCTCAAAATAGTGATCTGCAATGTGCTGAAACTTTTGTTTTATTTATTTATTTTTTCTTCTGCATTGACAGCAATATTTCTCTTCTCTTTTTTTTTTTTTCTTATTGTATATCTCTAGTCGATATATATATATATATATTGAAATCTATTAAGAAATAGAAAATTATGTTATCTAAAATTAATTGAATATAATAATAATTCTTAATAATGAATAAACAAAGAAAATTATAGAACAATTTTATCTACTATTTTATTTAAAATCTAAAGAAAACCTCGTAAAATTCGATGATTATGAATTTATTATTTTGTAAAAAGAAGAATATCGTAGTAAAATATCAACAATGCATTTCGAATCCTTTTTTTGTTATTGAAAAGAATCTATTAGGAGTTTCCTGTGATGCCTAAAAAAAGCTGTTCTCACTCATGCTTTGCGTATGTCTTCTTGATTAGCGGAAAATTATGTTTGCAAGGCAGAATCAGAATTGGAAAAGGCGCAAATTGAAAAATACCCGCAAACCAGAATCAATTGAAAGAGACAAACCTTTCTGCATTATGCAAACAAGCATAAATAGATATAACTCGATTTAATACAAGGATATCACTTCCCTTCAAGGTTGTCTAGTGTTAGAAATTACATATCTTACAGATCATTTTTTTAACATGTAGTCTTATTGAAAGTGTCGAAGATAAACCAAATAGAAATGTCGATCGTGAGTTGTGGTAGTTTGTCTATAATTATCACACATCATCGAGTAATGATGAAATAATAGTTAAAATTATTATGAACGAAAATGAGAAAAATAAGAGAGGGACTGAAATTTGATGAGTATATGGGTAGAGAGAACAATCTCAGTGTTCTTTTTTATTAGCGATCTATCAATGTATTTTGATATAATTTAAAAGACTGATCTTGATTATGAACCTAATGTAAGTTAAATATTCAATTAATTTTCATTAATAATTTTTCTGTATTGATTTTACATAAGAAACCTTCTCTTGATTTTACAATAAAGACATTTTCGATCATTTTTCACTAAGGGTAATCCCCACCTCTTATCTTTTTTGACTATTTCTACCTGTCGAAGAGGTTACAACCAATCAGGTTGACATTTTTACCACGAATCCAGCATCTCAAATAAGGAAACACGTGTTCGAAGAGAAATTTTTCAAAGAGACTTCTACAGAAAACCCTAGTTTTTGTAAGGCCGTATCCTCCAACATGTATTTGCTTATTTTAGATGTTCTGCCTGTAGGAAAAATTCCAGTCTGATCGATTTCATCCTTGTCAAGAATCAAAAATGGTCGTATCCTTAATCCGCCAAAAAGTGTCCGCAATCAGGATGCAGCCGTCTTGTGTTGATTTCTTTCGAGAAAGAAATAGATCTTCTCTCAATGCTTCTATTGAAAAGTGAAAATATCATAATGAAGAAATCTGTAATTTATATGGTCGAATAATGATAAATCGGATTTTCTTTCTTCCTATGAATGGACATGGTTCAATTCCTATTAATTTCACTTTGATGATAAAAACAGTATTTGTTCATGTAACGATTCAATTATCTAAGCGAAATTGAACTGTAAAATTCAGCGAAACAAATATGACTATCTTATATGAGCAATGTCGATAGCATACAAAATTGTAATTTTTATCTATATTACATTATATATCGTAGAGAAAAAATTT